>PVKC010028829.1:0-15308 GCA_004027635.1 Crocidura indochinensis
ATTTTTGTACACCAACAGTAATAAGGAAGAAATGGACATTAAAAAAACAACCCCATTCACAATAGTGCCACACAAACTCAAATATCTTGGAATCAACTTGACTAAAAATGTGAAGGACTTATACAAAGAAAACTATAAAACTCTGCTCCAGGAAATAAGAGAGGATACATGGAAATGGAAACACATACCCTGCTCATGGATGGGCAGGATTAACATCATCAAAATGGCAATACTACCCAAGGCATTATACAGATTTAATGTGATCCCTCTAAAGATCCCCACGACATTCTTCGAAAAAGTGGATCAGGCACTTTTGAAATTCATTTGGAAAATAAACACCCTAGAATAGCTAGAGCAGTCATTGGGAAAAAGAACATGGGAGGAATTACTTTCCCCAACTTTAAACTTTACTACAAAGCAATAGTTATCAAAACAGCATGATATTGGAATAGGGACAGACCCTCAGACCAGTGGAATAGGCTTGAATACTCAGAAAGTGTTCCTCAGACATACAGCCACCTAATTTTTGATAAAGGAGCAAGAAATCCTAAATGGAGCAAAGAAAGCCTCTTCAACAAGTGGTGTTGGCACAACTGGCTAGCCACTTGCAAAAAATTGAACTTAGATCCCCAACTAACATCATGTATGAAGGTAAAATCCAAGTAGATGAAAGACCTTGATAGCAGACCTGAAACCATAAGATATATAGAACAACACGCAGGCAAAACACTCCAGGACATTGAGACTACAGGCGTATTCAAGGAGGAAAATGAACTCTCCAAGCAGGTGAAAGCAGAGATTAACAGATGGGAATATATTAAGCTGAGAAGCTTCTGCACCTTAAAGGAAATAGTGTCCAGGATGCAAGAGTCACCCATGGAGTGGGAGAAAATATTCACCCAATACCCATCAGATAAGGTTTTAATCTCCAAAATATACAAGGCACTGACAGAACTTTACAAGAAAAAAACATCTAATCCCATCAAAAAATGGGGAGAGGAAATGGACAGAAACTTTGACAAACTAGAAATACGAATGGCGAAAAGACACATGAAAAAATGCTCCACATCACTAACCATCAGGGAGATGCAAATCAAAACATCTATGAGGTACCACCTCACACCACAGAGAATGGCACACATCACAAAGAATGAGAACAAACAGTGCTGGCTGGGATGTGGAGAGAAAGGAACTCTTATCCATTGCTGGTGGGAATGCTGCGTAGTTCAACCTTTATGGAAAGCGATATGGACATTCCTCCAGAAACTGGAAATCAAGCTCCCATATGATACAGCTATACCACTCCTAGGAATATACCCTAGGAACACAAATATACAATACAAAAATCCCTTCCTTACACCCATATTCATCTCCAGCACTATTTACCATAGCAAGACTCTGGAAACAACCAAGATGCCCTTCAACAGACGAATGGCTAAAGAATCTGTGGTACATATGCACAATGGAATACTATGCAGCTATCAGGAAAGATGAAGTCATGAAATTTTCCTATACATGGATGTACATGGAATCTATTATACTGAGTGAAATAAGTCAGAGAGAGAGAGAGAAAAACGCAGAATGGTATCACTCATCTATGGGTTTTAAGAAAAATGAAAGACATTCTTGCAACAATAATTTTTAGACATAAAAGAGAAAAGAGCTGGAAGTTCCAGCTCACCTCAGGAAGCTCACCACAAAGAGTGAAGAGTTAAGTTAGAGAAATAACTACATTTTGAACTGTCTTAATAATGAGAATGTATGAGGGAAATGGAGAACCTGTCTATAGTACAGGCAGGGGTTCGGTGGGGAGGAGGGAGATTTCGGACAATGGTGATGGGAACGTTGCACTGGTGATGGGTGGTGTTGTTTACATGACTGAAACCCAAATACAATCATGTATGTAATAATCAAGGTGTTTAAATAAAATATTAAAAAAATAAAAAAAGAAAACAACAGCCATAAAAAAGCTGGAGTGGTCATACTAATATCAGGTGATGCAAACTTTATACTTAGGAAATTTGTAAGGGACAAAGATCGAGATTTTGTATTAATCAAGGGATATGTACAGTAGGAAGAAATCACTCTCCTAAACATATATGCACCAAATGAGGGGCAAGAAAATATTTATTAAAATTGTTGACAAATTTGAAAAATAATATCAGTAACAACACAATAATTGTGGAAGACCTCAACACAGCATTGTCAACACTTGACAGGTCAACCAGACTGAATCCCAACAAGAGTATACTAAACCTAAAAAGAGAAATGGAAGAAAGAGGCCTATTAGATATATACAGAACAATCCACCCCGAGAAAACTGGATACAGATTCTTCTCTAATGTACATGGGATATTCTCCAGGATAGACTACATGCTAGCACATGAAATGTACCTCCATAATATCAAGAGGATAGAAATTTTGCAGGCTACTTTCACTGACCATAAGGCCCTGAAATTATGTTAACTACAAAAGGACACAGAAGAAAAACTTTCATACCTGGAAGTTAAACAGCCTAATACTGAATAACCAGTGGATCCGAGAAGAAATCAAAGAGGAAATTAAAACCTTCCTAGAAACATATGACAATGGAGACAAAAACTATCAAAACCTATGGGATACAGCAAAAATGGTACTGAGAGGAAAATGTATAGCTTTACAAGCACACATCAAGAAAGATAAAGGGGCATACTTGAATAGCTTAATGATGCAGCTTATAGAATTAGAAAGTGTTCGACCAAAGGACTCAAAAATAGAGAGGCAGAAGGAAATAACAATGCTGAGAGCAGAAATCAATGAAGTGGAAACCTGAAAAACAATACAAAATATCAACAAAAGCATAAGTTGATTCTTTGAAAAACTAAACAAGATTGTTAGACCTCTAGCAAAATTAACAAAGAAAGAGAAAAACTTGATAACTCATGTTAGGAATGAAAAAGGAGAGATCACTACCAATATGGTAGAGATTCAAAGGGTAATTAGAAACTACTATGAGAAACTCTATGTCACTAAAAATGAGATCCTGGAAGAAATGGATAAATTCTTGGACTCTTATAATCTTCCACAGTTGAATGAAGAGGATGTAGCACATCTAAACACACCCATCAATATTGAGGAAATTTAAGACATTAATCAAATGTCTGCCCAAAAACAAAAGCCCAGGCCCAGATGGATTTACTAATGAATTCTTTCAAACCTTCAAGAGGAACTACTACCAATCCTGGCAAGAAACTTTCATAAAATCGAAAAATCAGGAACACTTCCAAATAGCTTTTATAAATTAAGATTACCTTGATACCTAAACCAGATAGAGATGCTAAAAAAAAAAAAAAGAAAGAAAATACAGACCAATATCGCTGATGAATACAGATGCAAAGATCCTCAACAAAATCCTGGCAAAAAGGATTTGATGCCTCATTAAGAAGATCATCCACTATGATCAAGTAGGTTTCATCCCAGAAATGCAAGGATGGTTTAACATCTGTAAATCTATCAACACAATACAAAACACCAACAACAAGAAAAATAAAAATCACATAATCATATCAATAGACACAGAGAAACCATATGACAAGGTCCAACACCCATTTTTTATCAAAATTTTCATCCAGATGGGAATGGAAGGAACCTTTCTCAATATAGATAAGGTCATCTACCACAAGCCAGAGGTAAATGTTGTCCTCAATGGAGAAAAATAGAAAGCCTTTCCTCTAAATTCTGGCACAAAACAAGGTTGTCCTCTCTCACCACTCCTATTCAACATAGCACTGAAAGTATTTGCTATAGCAATTAGGCAAGAAAAAGATATCAAGGGAATCCAGATAGCAAAGGATGAACTCAAGCTCTTGCTGTTTGCAGATAACATGATACTCTACTTAGAAAATCCTAAAGTCTCTACCAAAAAGCTTCTAGAAACAATAGACTCATAGAGCAAGGTGGCAGGCTACAAAATTAACACACAAAAATCAATGGTTTTTCTATACACCAATAGTAATAAGGGAGAAATGGACATTAAGAAAAAAACCCATTCACAATAGTGCCCCACACTCAAATATTTTGAAATCAACTTGACTAAAAATGTGAAGGACCTATACAAAGAAAACTATAAAATTCTGCTCCAAGAAATAAGAGAAGACACACGGAAATGGAAGCACATACCCTGCTCATGGAATGGCAGGATTAACATCATGAAAATGGCAATACTCCCCAAAGCATTATACATATTTAATGTGATCCCTCTAAAGACATCCATGGCATTCTTCAAAGAAGTGGATCAGGCACTTCTGAAATTCATTTGGAACAATAAACACCCTAGAATAGCTAAAGCAATCATTGGGAAAAATTATATGGGAGGAATTACTTTCCCCAACTTTAAACTGTACTACAAAGCAATAGTTATCAAAACAGCATGGTATTGGAATAAAGACAGCCCATTAGATCAGTGGAATAGGCTTGAATACTCACAGACTGTTCCCCAGACATACAATCACCTAATTTTTTTTTTATAAAGGATCAAGAAATCCTAAATGGAGCAAAGAAAGCGTCTTCAAGAAGTGGTGTTGGCACATCTGGCTAGCCACGTGCAAAAAAATTGAACTTAGATCCCCAACTAACATCATATAGGAAGGTAAAATCCTAATGGATGAAAGATCTCGATATCAGACCCAAAACCATAAGATATATAGAGCAACACGTAGGTAAATCACTCCAGGACATTGAGACTTAAGACATCTTCAAGGAGGAAACTGCACTATCCAAGCAATTGAAAGCAGAGATTAACAGATGGGAATATATTAAATTGAGAAGGTTCTGCACCTCAAAAGAAATAGCGCCCAGATTACAAGAGCCACCCACTGAGTGGGAGAAACTATTCACCCAATACCCACCAGATAAGGGCTATTCTACAAAATATACAAGGCACTGACAGAATTTTACAAGAAAAAAAAACATCTAATCCCATCAAAAAATGGGGAGAAGAAATGGACAGACACTTTGACAAAGAAGAAATACAAATGGCCAATAGACACGTGAAAAAATGCTCCACATGACTAATCATCAGGGAGATGCTAATCAAAGCAAATATGAAGTATCACCTCACACCACAGAGATTGGCACACATCACAAAGAATGAGAACAAGCAGTATTGGCGGGGATGTGGAGAGAAAGGAACTCCTATCCAGTGCTGGTGGGAATGCAGTCTAGTTCAACCTTTATGGAAAGCAATATGGAGATTCCTCTGAAAACTGGAAACCGAGCTCCCATACGACCCAGCTATACCACTCCTAGGAATATACCCTAGGAACACAAAAATACAATACAAAAATCCCTTCCTTACACCTATATATTTGCAGCACTATTTACCATAGCAAGATATCCTTCAACAGATGAATGACTAAAGAAACTGTGGTACATATACACAATGGAATATTATGCAGCTGTCAGGAGAGATAAAGTCATGAAATTTTCCTATACCTGGATGTACATGGAATCTATTATGATGTATGAAATAAGTCAGAGAGAGAGAAAGATGTGGAATGGTCTCACTCATCTATGGGTTTTAAGAAAAATGAAGGACATTCTTGCAATAATAATTTTCAGATATAGAAGAGAAAAGAGCTGGAAGTTACAGCTCACCTCATGAAGCTCACTGCAAACAGGGATGAGTTTCGTTAGAGAAATAACTACATCTTGAATTATCTTAATAATGAGAATGTACAAGGGAAATAGAAAGCCTGCCTAGAGTACAGGCGGGGGTTGGGTAGAGTGGAGGGAAATTTGATACATTGGTGATGAGAATGCTACACTAGTGATGGGTGGTATTCTTACATGACTGAAACCCAAACACAATCATGTATGTAATCAAGTTGTTTAAATAAAAAAAAGAAAAGAATGAAAAATGAAGTCATGAAATTTGCTTGTACATGGATGGATATGGAAATTATGCTGAGTGAAATTAGTCAGAGTCGGAGAGGGATAAACAGAATAAAAAAATAATGGGACATCTAAATAGGTCATAGTTCAATATCCAACTGTGCTTGCTGCATAAACCATAATGTATGGTATTACTATACTGAGATTATTATAATGTCATTGATAAATTTTTAAGTTGTATCAAATAAAATTTTACCAATGAAATTCAGTGAAATTCTTTAAGGATAGAGGTGAATATTTTCCTCTCAAGTGTTTAACATAGACAAATTCAGATAATTCTGATAAATCTGATAAGAAAAATCATACAATGGGGTTGGAGTACAGGTCAAGAACTTCAACTTGTTACAGGATGTTGAAAAATTGTCCAGTTTTATTTTCTTTTATGCTGTGCTTATGTGAAATGTATGATTTGAAACTAAATGAAATTTGCAAAACAGCATTTTCTGAAAAGTCAGAGCACTCTGATCTTTACCCTTCTTTTCCTCTTTTGCCACCCTAAATCAAGTGAAGACAGCTCATACAAGTCCTGGCTTATTGTTTGAGTCTTCTGATACTGCAGTACAGAATGTGCTTCATAAACAAGTATGGGAAATCATTTTAAGATGATAAAAATACAGATAGCTTGCTATTTGATGGATACAATATCCTAGTTATAATGAGCACTTCTGCTAAGGGAGGAGTCATAGTTTCAATACAAGAGAAACAACTAGGAACTTTTTAAAGATTTAAATACTGACATTGTTCAGATGATTTACTAATGTATTTAATAGCAAAATGAGGCTCAAAGTAGAAAACTGAGCGCTATTATGAGTGGTAGCCACTAAGTAGGAATCATTCTGAATAATGGTTCGAATCGCAGTGTCCCATGTGGTCTCCTGTGCTTACCAGGAGTGATTTCTGAGCAGATAGCCAGGAGTAATCCCTGAGCATTGCCAAGTGTGGCCCAAAAACCAAAGAAAAAAATTTTTTTTTGCCCTCTATTTTGGGTCCGGCGCAGTGGTGCTAGAGGTAAGGTGTCTGCCTTGCCAGCGCTAGCCTAGGACAGACCATGGTTCAATCCCCCAGGGTCCCATATGGTCCCCCAAGCCAGGAGCGACTTCTGAGCACATACCCAGTAGTAACCCCTGAGCGTCACCGGGTGTGCCCCCCCAAAAAAAAACAAAAAACAAACAAACAAACAAAAACTATTGTGCCTACCATTTAAAATTCAGAATTAGCATAAAGTAAAAAATGCATAAATAAAATTAGGGATAAAAGAAAAGAAAAATGTTCCTTGTTATTTATTCTTAATTCAGACTGTAGATTTAAGATGTATTATATAAAAATGGACTTTATACTGTACTAGAGTAGGTAGACTATGCATGGTGGTAGTAATCATGAATTAATTTGAAAAGTGATCTGCTATGATTGGTATTTTATTCTGCACAAGGAATAAATTGTTTAAAGGGGAAGATGTCACAAAGTTAAAGTCATGCTCTTGCATTTATTTACCTCCATTCTAGTAACTGATAGCAAAATAAAAATAACTAAAATTTATCAATATATCTAGAAAATGGAGAATAAAGCTATGATAAAAGCACAGGGAGAGCTTATCTTTTTATTACCTGATCTTCTCTACTAGTAACCATTCCATGATAATCTACAGGAAGAGAGAGTGGTCATGAATCCAAGGCAAGCCCTACCTAAATAACTTTCTGAAAAGAAGATTTTAAAATATAGAAAACCATAAATAGAGTGCAATCAAAAATTAAACAGAAATAAGGTCAGAAAGGTAGTACAGTGGATAGGGTACTAACCCTGCAATTGCCTTACCTTGCATGTTTTTTTCCCTATATGTTCAATACCTAGCACTTTGAGTTCCTTAGCCTCTTCAGGAGTAATACTCAAGATTATAGCTAGGATTAAGCCCTGAGCACCACAGGATGTTTAAAAAAAATAAACCAAGAAAATATATTGTTTGTCATCAATATTAAATATTTCAGCATACCACTCGCTACTTTTTAATGAAATGTTTTCATTGTTCTATGAGAAAATTTCACAGACCAAGAACTCTCAAAAATAGCTTACTATGAATAGAAAAGTTTTAAGATCCTTAAAAATTAGAATTTTCTAGACTAACACAGTAACTAGTTTTAGTGAATACATGAGGAAGTTTTTTTTTTCCTCTCACTTAATTCTGTAGAGGAAATAGAAATCTATTAAGATGAGCAACACAGTTAAGTTTTCTTACTTTGAAACAAATTGAAATCCTAGGTAAATCATATCAGATAATTTATACCTACTAAATTATCTTTGACTTACAGCTACCCCAGATTTACCTTTCACTAATAATAGAGGTGATACATATAGACCCTGTTTAAAACAATCATGATTTAAGAATTTTCAACAATTAACTCTGTAGCTTTCTTTATATTTAACCAAAATGTTGTAATTGATCATAATCTTTAAGTAGAGAAGAGAACTTTGAAAGTCTTTTGACCCATTGTTGCATAGTTAATGTAGCAGAGTCTGTAGAAAAACCCAGGAAATCTATGTACAGCATACTTATCACAGTCATGAATTCATATGATAAAATTATAATTAGTTACCCTCTCACTCCCCTTCCCATCAGATCTAAACACACTGATCTTGATGGTCGCAAGAGGAGGAATAGTGATACTGAAGCTAGCCTCAAAGGGCTCAAAGTCCTGCCATGTAAGCTAGTTTAGACAGGGTGAATAAAAAAAGTATAATTAATTGTTATGGATCTGTTTAATTGTTCATCTGGGGCCATATTTAGAACTCACTTTCATTAATCATGTCTGAAGAGAGAGAAAGAAAATATTATAGTAGCATTGTACAATAGTGATCCCTTGTTCAGTGCACTTATATCTTACTTATCATTTATGTGTTAGAATTAAGAGAGGAATTATAACATTGTTTTCCTATGATGGCACATAAATTTTGTTAGTTTTATTAAGGTTTAAAACTATATAATTTGACTTATAAGGGCATAAGTGTATCAGAAAATGAGTAAGCTAGAAAGACTACTATGAGCTTATATAATAATTGTGTAATAAAAGTAAGATGAAAAAAGGAGTCAATATATTTGTCTGATATTTGTAGATTATATTATATATGATGCAAATAAATAAGATCAGAGTGATTACTGAATATAGATGTAAAGGTAAGAAATAATTCTGTGTTGGGGATGGAGTGGTGGCACAAGCGGTAAGACATTTGTCTTGCACGCAGTAATCGAGAATGGAACACGGTTTGATCCCCCAGCGTCCCATATGGTCCCCCAAACCAGGAGGAATTTCTGAGTGCATAGCCAGGAATAAACCCTGAACATCACTGGGTGTGGCCTAAAAATCCAAAAAGGAAAAAAATTCTGTCATTAATTTTGTATGCAAAACTAATAATGTATCATAAAGTAAAATTATTATTGAAGGTCAATAATAACCTACAAATGCATTTTACTATGTAGTACAAAATTGCTAAGAAAGGTGCATCTTTTGAAAGAAGAGCTTTTTTGGTACCTTATATCAACCAGGAACCTCAAGGAAACCAGTACTTCCACCAAAGCCTTCCCCCAAGCTGCTTCCTCACTCTACCACTTAAACTGACATCTGTTCTTTATACTGGCCCATTTCAGGTGCATCTTTTTAAAGAGGGTCTTTTTGGTTCCTAAAAGCAATCTACCTCTTCTCAAACCAGAAGTGGGGAAAAAGTGGAAAGAAGGAGAACAAGTAGTGAGGGAGATAATAGTACAGAACTTCGCAAATCTTTTGAAGAGTGTACAAATCCAAGAGGCAAAGGAATGCCAATAAAAAAAAAATGATCTTAACAGAGCATCAATATATATAGTAATCTAAATGGCAAATAATGGAGATGGGCAGTTTAAAGCAGCAAGGGAGAAGAGACAACTTTAGTATAAAAAAAGAACATAATAATCAAGTCAAATATATCATTTGAATCAATCTAGGCAAGAAAAGAAGAGAAATAACATGAATATAATATGAATTACTGAATGAAATTAATTTTCTTTGAATGTCCACTACCAGAAAACCTCTACCTCTAATTTTTGGGAGTACTTTTATGCCAAAAACTTTAAGCCAGAATACTTTTATGCCATATTATACCCAGATGTGATCCATACACCCAAAAATGGTTTCCAAGAGACATCATAACTTAAGTTCCAGAGCCTTTTTCATGCCCTCGGGAATGTGTTGCAAATGCTCTTTTTTTTTTTTTTTAATGAAGCTCCATTATTTTCTTAGTTTACAGGGAATAATGTATCAAATAATTTTTGGTAAAGAGATCAACATAATACCAAACCCATGAAGCTTTCAATTAATGCTACCCATTTTTATAAATAGTTTTCATGTACCTGATATTAGTGATTATTGTTGGAAGTAATGGTTAGATATAAGTTCAGATACATCTATCAGAGGATCTGATATAGTAGGAAGATAGTTCATTAATCAAATTTAAATAGGAAATATGCTGCAGAGTGATATATAAATTTTTAATATAATTTAACATGATACAGTTACAAAGGGTACTGGAATTGTCATACATGCTAATATATAATAGATAAGACACTTAAGTAAATGAGAAAATAATTGCAAAATAAGTACAATTGAAATGCTGTGTCAAGTAGCAAGCATACTAAGAACTAATATGTCCATCATCTAAGTAATGTGTATGACAGCTGCCTCATTCTGTGCCACTTTCAGATATTTTATATTTTGCATTCCATCCTTGTTATCTTTCTTGGCTCTTTTTTATATTTCAAGTTACAATATATGAATCCAATTAAATATTTTATTTTTGTTATATTTTTATCTCAAATGTATCAAATTTTAAAGATCCAATTTTGCAGGTATAATTAAATACTTGATATACTTAGCAAAATTTTAACTTATGAATCTACACAGAGTAAATATGCAATAAATCATTTAAATAGTTACAAAACTCCTCTGCATATTCAAAAGCTACCAGAGAAAAATGCAGCTTAAATTGTCTTCTATGCAACGCAAAATATTGTGGGTTGAAATTTCAATCAACTGAAGGTAATGTTTGTGAATGGTCATTAGATAATGTATAGATACAAGGATTACAAAAAGTTAAAAAAATAAGCATAAAGTATCTGAAATGTAAAGTGAGCTCAAAATTGTTAATCAAGAAAGAGATATAAAAGATAAGGAAAATAGGGGCCCGGGAGATAGCATGGAGGTAAGGCGTTTGCCTTTCATGCAAAAGGTCATCGGTTCGAATCCCGGT
Organism: Crocidura indochinensis; assembly: GCA_004027635.1. Classification (NCBI taxonomy): domain Eukaryota; kingdom Metazoa; phylum Chordata; class Mammalia; order Eulipotyphla; family Soricidae; genus Crocidura; species Crocidura indochinensis. The sequence goes on from PVKC010028829.1 coordinate 11,200, forward strand.
GCCCCATATGGTCCCCCGTGCCTGCCAGGAGCAATTTCTGAGCATGGAGCCAGGAGTAACCCCTGAGCACTACCGGATGTGACCCAAAAACCAAAAAAAAAAAAAGATAAGGAAAATAATTATGCTCTCTTTATAACAAAATTGAAAAATAAAATAATCTTCCCAAGCCAGGAAAGTGATATTTTAAATTTTTACTTTTGGGGAATAATTTATATGTATTTACCAATTGGATTTTGAGGAAAATAAAAATTGCTTGTTTGTAAATATTTTTTAAAAATTTTATTTATTGTTCCTAATTACCTTTAGGATGAAATATATTGCATTCACATTAAATCACAATTCACTACATTTTTTAGATCATAGGAATACCCTGTCATTATGTAGTCATTATCATAATTCAAAAACATCCCATTTTTAACCATTAGAGTAATTAACACAATCAGAATTATAACATATTCATTGATACTACTGGGAAAAAGAAAGATTCTCTGATAGGCCCCTAAATTCTACCATCTTCACATCATAATTCTTTGATTTCTTTTCTTCACTTTTGATTGTTAGTCTTGGTGTGTGATTCTTTTTTTGTATGTGTGTTTTTTTTTGGGGGGGGGTGGTCACACCCAGCCACGCTCAGGGGTTACTCCTGGCTCTATACTCAGAAATCGCTCCTGGCAGACTCGGGAAACCACATGGGATGAGGGATTCGAACCCTCGACCTTCTGCATGCAAGGCAAACGCCTTATCTCTCTGCTATCTCTCTGGCCCCTGTGATTCTTTTTTTAATATATATTTTAATGTGTAATCTCATCTCAAAAAATGTAAGTTTTTGGCCAGGAGAGATAGCACAACGGCGTTTGCCTTGCAAGCAGCCGATCCAGGACCAAAGGTGGTTGGTTCGAATCCCAGTGTCCCATATGGTCCCTCGGACCTGCCAGGTGCTATATCTGAGCAGATAGCCATGAGTAACCCCTGAGCACCAACGGGCGTGGCCCAAAAACCAAATATATATGTCTTTATATAAAAGATAGACATATATAGTTATTTTTGTACTTTCTTTAAATTTTTTTTAGAGATCACATACAGAGTTCATAGAGAGTTCCTCTCTGTTCAGTGCACTGCTGACTTATTCCCTGTACATAGGACAGTTTACATTTCAGTATACAGAGTCAAAAGCAACATTTGAGGATGTTCATAAAAAAAAAAAGCAGATTAACATTCAGTGATTCAGGACACTTTAAATTCTGTTTCTCTGGTCTCTTAGTAATAACTTGGAGGCTATAATTTGAATAATAAGGGTAAGAGGTTGAAGGAAAGGTCAGTAGGGTCCTAAACACTGTATGTTCATTATTTCACTGTTAGATAGATTAACATTCATTACTTCTTAGTAACCTTCATAATAGCTCTAGGACATAAATGATATTTTCCCTTAGATGTGGAATTTAAATGATCAGGTTTTGCAAGGAGCATAACAGACATTTCTAACTCAGTAAGCAAGATGCACGTTGTGATTTCAGCTAACTTCTGAGTTCCCAATTTATAAAAAAAGAATAAAATATGTTCCCATAGGGAAAGGGCTTGAATGTATGTATGTCATCTAGTTTTAGTTATAATATCATAAGTTATCTTTAGTTGCTTTAATAATTCTAGTTTTAGCAATCTATTCTGCCTAGCGTGATGAGAGAAAATATGTTCTTATCTGCCATATTTAATGTTGGTCATTACTGATAATATAATTTGAATTATATATATAATTGACAAAGTCACACTTCCATTGACCTGACTGGTTAAGGTACTTAATCAGGCAATATAACTCTTTTAAGTAATGGATCTTAGTAATAGCCATTTATTATAAATTATGAATATAATGACTCGCTTATAGATTTCATTAGTCAGCACTGAAGTATACTGAGTAGGTATTTTTTTTCTCAGCATGGAAAGATAAGTCAAGTAGTGAACTCTAGTATGCCAATCATTTAGCAATTCAAGATTGCTAATTAGCATCGTGTTGAAGTGTTAAGATTTTCAAGATAGAATGCACTAATTTATGTTAATGTTCTTTTATTTTAGCCTACACAGGAATTACAAATTTCACTTAGCAGCAAATAAAATGTGAGAAAAAGTGCATGCTTTTGATAAGTATTTATGTACATAATTGTATTATTAACTTAAATGTGTTACAGTTCATTATTTTGAAGGAAAATACATAATGTGATAATTGGCCAACTGGAGGTAGAGGTTATTCAATGGTTGGACCCTTGATGTAATGTTCATTCTGGTTACACTCTGTGTATCAGATGGTGGTGGGGATTAATTACAAACTGCATCTATGGGGGCCAGAGTGATAGTACAGCAGTAGGGTGTTTGCCTTGCATTCTGCCAACCCTGGACAGACACTGGTTCAGATCCTGGCATCCCATATGATCCCCAGTGCCTGCCAGGAGTGACTTCTGAGTGCAGTCAGGAGTAACTCCTGAGCGCCGCTGGGTGTGACCCAAAAAACAAACAAGAAAAAGAAACTGCTTCTATGTATATGCTTCTGTCCTTAAAGTGCCTTCCTAAATTCACCCTTTATGGTCCTATAAATATAGGATATTTTTATTTATTTGATATAATAGCTTATTATATAGATGTCCATGATGATAAGTGAAATAAGCATCTTTTCAAATCTATGATTTCTGATGTAATTGTTTATTTGTTGTTGAGTTTTGTAAATCTTAGGTATATTCATAATTGTTCCCTGGTCAATTATATGTTATGTGAGTATTTTTTTTCCACTTAGTACAAAGACTGCTGTCATTTAATGATAGTTTAAAGAAATTTTTCAGGTTTTGTAAATTTAATTTTTGTTTTACTTGTCTTGATGCTGGAATAATAAGTTAGCTTCTCCTGGTATGAAAAAGGAGTCCACTATTTCTCTTGCATGTGACTGTATGGTTTTATAGAACCTTTTATTGAAGTTTTTTTCTCCATTTTATATTCTTGATTCCTTTGTTACAAATAACTGTGTATATATGTGTGAATATTTACTTCTGGCCTCAACTTGGATTACTGTCACTATAGTATAGTTTGAAGTCATTTAGGATAACACCTTCATTCATCTTTCTTTCTTTCTCTCTCTTTCTTTCTCTCTCTTTCTTTCTCTCTCTTTCTTTCTCTCTCTTTCTTTCTTTCTTTCTTTCTTTCTTTCTTTCTTTCTTTCTTTCTTTCTTTCTTTCTCTTTCTTTCTTTCTTCTTTCTTTCTTTCTTTCTTTCTTTCTTTCTTTCTTTCTTTCTTTCTCTTTCTTTCTTTCTTTCTTTCTTTCTTTCTTTCTTTCTTTCTTTCTTTCTTTCTTTCTTTCTTTCTTTCTTTCTTTCTTTCTTTCTTTCTTTCTTTCTTTCCTTCCTTCCTTCTTCCCTCCCTCCCTTCCTTTTTTCCTTCCTTCCTCTTTCTTTTTTTTTTTCTGTTTTTTTCGGCCACAACCAGCGATCCTCTGGAGGTACTCCTGGTTATGCGGTCAGAAAACAATCCTGGCTTAAGGGACCATATGGGACGCCAGGAGATCTTAATTGCAGTCTAGCATGGGCAAGGCAGACACTTACTGCTTGCGCCACCACTTCGACCCCTTTTTTTCAAGATTGTTTTTCTTTTTATTTTTCTTTATTATTACTATTTTTTTGTTTTGTTTTTTGATCACACCCGGCGGTGCTCAGGTGTTACTCCTGGCTGTCTGCTCAGAAATAGCTCCTGGCAGGCACGGGGAATCATATGGGACACCGGGATTCTAACCAACCACCATTGGTCCTGGATCTGCTGCTTGCAAGCAAACGCCGCTGTGCTATCTCTCTGGGCCCTTCATTTATTTTTCTTAAAATATTTTGGCTGTCAAATCTTTTGTGCTTATATACAATTTTTTTATCCTACCTGCTGAGCTAAATCTCCAACTGCAATACTTAGTTATTTTTATGTAATCATGTAGCTTTTAAAATGTTTTCTCTTCTCATTTGGTTATTACATATAAAGTAAAATCAAAATTTTATTATATTGGCTTTCTATTTTTCTGTATTTATTATAATGATTTATAGTTTTATGATATATTATTTAGACTTTATGTGTATATAGAATAATGAAA
>PVKC010028831.1:0-15303 GCA_004027635.1 Crocidura indochinensis
TTTTTTTTTTTTTTTGGTTTTTGGGTCACACCCGGCAGCTTTCAGGAGTTACTCCTGGCTCTATGCTCAGAAATTGCTCCTGGCGGGCACGGGGGACCATATGGGGCACCGGGATTCGAACCGATGACCTTTTGCATGAAAGGCAAACGCCTTACCTCCATGCTATCTCCCAGGCCCCATTTAATTGATTTTCAAGTTGAGTATAAACTTTGTTGTGCCCTTGTGGCTAATGGATTTGACAATACTGAAGAAAGTTTCTACTATTTTTACTTTGTAGGTCATATTTATCATAGGTGGGTGCTGTAACTTGTTATATGCTTTATATGCATCTATTTTTGTGATCGTATAGTGTTTTTATTTTATTTTTATAATATATTTTAAGACCATTGGTTTTTGTATGATAAATCAGCTTTGCATAACCTGAGGGAAATTATTTGGTCAAGTTGTATAATTTTTAAATAAATTATTGAAATATATTTGCTAGTATTTTTTTGAGGACCTATGCGTCTCTGTTCTTTCAGTATATTGGCCTGTAACACTTTTTGTTTTCTTTCTCTTGCTGTTGATTGCGACTACAAGGCACAGCTTGAGACAATAAAAGTAACCATGGTAAAACAGCACAAAAACCCAATATATTTGTTGGTGAAAATTGCAATCTTGTAGTCTCAATCAACAGGATGATGTTAGCTTCATGGAAATGGTTCAGGAGTGTTTTTTTTCCTTCAATTTATGGGAAGAATCAGAAAATGATAGCTGGTAGGTCCTGTTTAAATATTTGAAATAATTCACTAATCCTTCTAGGCATGGGCTTTAGTTTTGGCCATATATTTTATTACATTTTCAAATTCCTTGCGAGTGGTAGATCTGTTAATATACTCCAAATTATCTTAATTCTGGCCTTTGTAAAATATAGGAGTTCAATAATTTTTCCATTTTTGTAGAAATTTTCCAAGTCTTTAATATTTCATTGGAATTTCAATAAGCATTCTATTGAATATGTATAGTAAATGAATAGTATGTATTTCGATTATATTGATACTTCCAGTCCATTAACAGATAATATATGCATTTTATAGTGTATTCTAGTTATTTTAGCATAATCCAAGTTTCCACTGTATAAGTCTTTCATCAACGTTGTTGATTCTAGATTTTTATTAATTATGTTCATGTGATTTTGAAAAAGACTTATTGATTTTTCTTGAGCATTTTCTTTTCTTCTTGATCAATATTTGTAAATAAAAATACCACAGATTTTGTGGTATCATCCTCTGCATCACTCTCTGCATTATCACTCTCTGCATCACCCTCTTATTATGAGTGAAACTAATGGATGCTCCATATCATCCTGACTTTGATGTAGGATATGGACATATTCCAGTATCGTTAGCTACAGATACCTAACACCAACAACAGTGACTGTGTGAAAAATAAAAGTGTATTGGCACTACAGACAATGGCTTGGGTTGGACAACCTAGTATGCCTGGAACCTAGAGTTGGTCCTATGCCAGAAAACTTCAGGGGAAAGGTCTCCTTTTCTGGCCAAGACTTTTCCTTTCCATGTCCCCTATATTTTACTGGGCCTATGCAAACAATTGTCACACTAACACTGTCTTTGCTGTGCTCCTTTGAATCATCCTTAATGAAATAATGTATTATGATCAACTGTGTCAACAATACTATAGCCTCTAATGTTAGAGGAGTTACATAAATTGTGTGGCTTAAGACTGCTTTGTGTACTACTAAGAAATGTTATAATGTACTACAATCTGGGATCTTGAGGGACAAAGTATATGTGCATGTGTTTTGTTTTATTTTTCTTCATGTTTTTTGGCTGAAAATTCAAAATTAAGGTGTCAGCAAGAGGATTTCTTTTGAGAGTTCTGTTTATGGGTGATTAACTTCCCACTGTAACTTTGCCTTGTCCTTTCTTTGCATTTTTGTCTTCAAATAAAAAAAAATACCACAGATTTTTCTGAATTAATTTTTAAATCTTCTACCTTACTCTATTGGTTTATTGCTACTAGTGTTTTAGAATTTTGGATGGATATAATCTAGTCTGCAAAGACAGGTAATTTGCTCCATTTCAAATTCAGATTCTTTTAACATAGTTTTTTTTTTCTCATTACTGTGTTAGTAAATCCACAAAACGATTGAATAAAAATAATGAAAATAGACATCCTTGGCTTGAGCCTGATCTCCATGGAAAGACTAAGTTCTTCACTATTCAATGTGTTGTTTTCTGTAGAACTGTTGTAAATTGTCATTATTAAATTGAGAGATGTTACATCTTTCCCTTCTCTTGAAGGATTTTAATGATAAGAGATGTTAGACCTTGTCAAAAACTTCTTTATCAATTGAAATACCCATATGCTCTCTATCATTCTTTTTATTCAATTATTGCTTTGGATGTATTGCATCAACTATGGAATAAAACTCACTTGAAGATGTGCAGAAAACACTGTTGAATTAAAGTTGATGCAAAACTTTAACCACAAGTGATTAGCCAGTTACCTAGTGCCAGTTAGATTATATTGTACTGCTTCCATTTTAAAAAGAGTAGTACTTCATTCAAAATTGAATAGATCCTTATATCTTGCATGGATGTCTTCCTACATGCATTGCGTTTATCAACATTACCATTCTTGTACTTAAGAAATCCTGGTGGTGGGAATGGCCTTGATTCATTGTCACTGTGTACCATAAAAAAAACTACTGTGAAAGATTTGTTATTCACTTTTGGTCACAAAAAATATTAAAAGAAAAAAGAATGGCTTATTCACTACCATGACTTTCCATGTAGTGCTTCTTCTGGTTGTATTGCGAAATGTAGTTCAGTAACTTGCAAGAAGATAAAGTTATGCATAGAATAAAAGTCAAAAGTTTTAAAGTGTAAATTCAAAAATGTCAGAATTCAGAATGTTAGAATGAGCATTTTATTTTAGGGAAACAAAAGAATATAATATTTTTCTTGATATGTGTGTTAAATAGAATTCAAAATAGTTGGTTATGTATTTTGAAGATATTACCTCAATTTTGGATCTTTATTAAGATTATATATATATATATATATACATATATATGCATGGGCAGATTCACCACAAAATCACAAATTTTAACATAATAGGATATATTTGGGCATATACTCATAAAATTTTAAGTACTTTAAAAAGATTTATATAAAAATAAAGGTAATATGCTTAATAAAACTAGGAAAGAGGGTGAGTATTTATTGATTTGTATTTTGTACCGCTAATGTAAAACACATAAATATTTCACAAATTTGAGAAATAAAGCATTTCTACAAGCTATTTGTTGTGAAGTCAACTACAAGTCAACTAAATTATAGTGAAGTCAACTACAATTATGTATAAAGCACTAAAATATTAAAAGCAATGTAAACAAACATATAGGTATATGTTTTATCCAGTGTTACATGATACTTTCTCCAGGACAGGCCACTTGGTAATACATTTTAGTTCTTCAATATGAAAGTAATAGTCATATGTTTTGCAGACAGCAGTATTACAAAGTTGTAAGCTGAACTCAGAAAGAAATCTATGCTTGGAAAATAAACATACTACTGAAAACAATTGTTCAAAGAGGAAATTCAAAAAATAATTAACATGATTTCTAGTAACAAATATGAATAGGACACAGATATTACTAAGTATAATGAAAAACTTTACTGAGAAGTCAGTTATAGTAGCAGGTTTTCATCAAAAATAAGAAAAGATTTCAATAAATAAGAAGACACCACACACATTCTAAGAAGATAAAGAGTTTCAGAAAAAAAGATGAATTATGAAAATGAGCAGCATAAAGAGCAATGAATAAAACACAAAATAAGCAGAAAGACAAAAATTATCAAAAGTAGATTAAATTCATTGATAACAATTTTTAAAGAAGATATCAAGAACAAGGGCAGTTTGTTCTGAAAATGATAAAATAATGAAAGAAATGATAAAGATTGAATTGGATCAAAAGTCAAAGGACCTACGTCACAAATAAATGAATGCTCAATACTGCAGTTAATAAAAAAAATACAAATTCTGTAAATACTAAAGAAATACAAAAGAGCATATATTACTATGATACATTATCTAAATTGGAGAACCTAGAAGAAAGTGGATCATGTTTTAGTACCTAGTAATAATGAATTAGGAGGAAGTAGAAAAACTGAACAGAAGAATTACAACAGTGATCAAAAGCCTCCCCCAAAGCTAACATCCATAGGTTCATTTGTATATTACAACAGTGATCAAAAGCCTCCCCCAAAGCTAGCATCCAAAGGTTCATTTGTATATTTTCCACATTTTCAAAGAGTATATCCTTAAAGTCCATTATCCTAAAAACCCTTAATAGAAAGTCGAAGAAGAGCAGAGCCATTATTAAATATAAAAGTAAACATCGGGCCTGGAGAGATAGCATAGCGGTATTTGCCTTGCAAGCAGCCGATTCAGGACCAAAGGCGGTTGGTTCAAACCCCGGTGTCCCATATGGTCCCGCGTGCCTGCCAGGAGCAATTTCTGAGCAGGCAGCCAGGAGTTACCCCTCAGTACGGCCGGGTGTGGCCCAAAAACCAAAAAAAAAAAAAAAAAAAAAAAAAAAAAAAAAAAAAAAACCAAAAAATAAAATGTAAAGACCAATATCTGTCCTACCAATATATATAAAAAATATTGCTGAAATATTTCAAAATATTGGTGTAAAATTATTTCATAATTTTGCTCATTTTATTTTTCAACAATAGCTTATAGATTTTTGAGTATGAATATACTCCATTTATTTAGCTACATTTATTACATCATTTGAAATTCAATTTGATGCAATTATAAATGCAGTCTATTTTTATCTTTTCTGCTAATTTGCTTACCCATATTTAATATCAGACATATTACAACCTATTTATATTAATGTTTGCGATTGCAAAATTATTTTTCACATAATTTCTTGGGCCGGAGAGAGAGCACAATGGCAGGGTGTTTGCCTTGCACACGGCCCACCTGGCTGGACCCAAGATCGATTCCCGGCAACTGATATGGTTCCCCGAACCTGCCAAGAGCTATTTCTGAGTGCAGAGCCAGGAGTAAACTATGAGCGTCGCTAGTGTGGCTCAAAAATAAACAAAAAATTACTATTAACATGATTTCTAAAAGATTTTTGTTGGTTTGGTAGGCTTTTGGTCAGAACCAAAATTGGCACTGTGCTTAGGGATTGATTACACTTAGTGGGCTTGAAAAATCATATGGATTGCTGCAGATCAAACCAGGTTCAGATACTCCCTACCCACTGTATGATTTCTTCAGTCCTATAAAAGTCTTATACTGGAAGTTATCGCGATAGTACTGTGAGTAGGGTATTTAACTTGCACACTTCTGACCCAGATTCAATCCAATGTGTTCTCCCCAAGTCTGACGGGTCTTGATCCCTGAGGACAGAGTCAAAAGTAACCCCAGAATGTTGTCAGGGGACCGGAGCAGTGGTGCGAGCCGTAGGGTATCTGCCTTGCCTGCACTAGCCTAGGACGGAGGACAGTGGTTCGATCCCCCGGAGTCCCATATGGTCCCCCAAGCCAGGAGCAATTTCTGAGCACATAGCTTGTAGTAACCCCTGAAAGACACCGGATGTGGCACAAAAACCAAAAAAAAATTACAAAATGTAGAAGAATATTGTCGGATGCGGTCCCCAAACAAAACCAAAAAGCTTTTGCCTTTCATGCAAAAGGTCATCGGTTGGAATCCCGGTGCCCCATATGGTCCCCCGTGCCTGCCAGGAGCAATTTCTGAGCATGGAGCCAGGAGTAACCCCCGAGCACTGCCGGGTGTGACCCAAAAACCAACAAAACAAAACAAAACAAAACAAAAAAACAACAACAAAAAAAAACCCAAAAAGCTTTTTACTGAAGTCTTTGGGATTTTCCTTGTATATTATTGTATCATAAGCAAATAGAAATATAATTTTTCTTCACCCTTTTCCAATATCTTTCATATGATCTTCTTGTTATAAGTGCTCTTTCAGCAAATTTCAAAAATAAAATATATACTGATGATACTACAGTGATGATAGTGAACAACCTTGTCTAGTTCCTTAGCAGAAAATCTTTTAGCCTTTTTCTATCAAGTGTCATGCAGCTTGTAACCTTTTCACGTTGCTTATGTTTCATATATGCTTACTACACTCATTTTGTTGAGAGAATTTATCAATAAAATGTGCTATGATAAATTTATCATGAAATGAATTTTATAAAAAACTTTATTTTCTGTGTACAAAGATCATCATGTGTTTGAATTTTTCGTTTTGATGTGGTCTATCTGTTAGTTACTTTTCTTATTTGAACCATAGTTGCATTGCTGAAATAAATTCTACTTGATCTTGTGTTTATAAAAGAGACAGATAACTACTCCTTTGCCTACATCACATCCTGATATGTGCAGTTTCTCTCTGTCTTTGACTCTATTTAAATAAGGTTATTTTTCTATATAAGGCTATTTTTCTTTAAAAAAAACTATTAAATGGATGATTTAATACTAGTTGGAAATACATTGTTATTGATTACAAAGTATAACCTTATAATGTAGAAATCATAATATAAATATTTTAGTAAAATTTAATATAAGCAGTGGCTGATAACACATTTGCATATTTTATACCATTAAATGTGTTATATTAATTGCATTTCTGTATTCCACTTCTTCATGCTTTTATGATTACAGTGACTTTCATTTAAATTTTCTGATGTTATCCAAAATTTTCTCATACAGATCTGCTTTTCATTTTCTTATGTGATAGAAATTATTAGTTGGGATAAAACTTTATAGCACACTAATATTTTCTTCTGTTTTATTTTTCTTAAATCTAGATTAATTACAGAATGCTGATTTTCTTGAAATCTTACTGTTCTAACAGCAAAGAGTCTTTCTATGAGGTTCAGATATGTTCATACAAGTTCAAAATGTGTTTATAATAACATAGAAAACAAAATAACATCAATTTTTATGAAAATGTTTCTTTTTTTTTTTTTTTTTTTTGGTTTTTGGGTCACACTCGGCAGTGCTCAGGAGTTACTCCTGGCTCCATGCTCAGAAATCGCTCCTGGCAGGCACCGGGAACCCTATGGGGCACCGGAATTCAAATCGATGACCTTTTGCATGAAAGGCAAATGCCTTACCTCCATGCTATCTCCCGGGCCCTGAACATGTTTCCTTATGTCTGATTTGTACTCCTCTGAATTTAAATATAGAATTACATATTTATGAACAGAACGATTTTCACAATTTAATTCAAGCTTTTTTTTTTCTGTTTTGCTTGTTGCTTTTGTATTTGTTGTTTCCAATTTTACATAGGCAATCTTTCAAGAAACACAGATTAACAAATACAGAAATCCTAAAAGATATATTGATTAGCTAATATTATCATCCTCAGTAAATAAAATTAATTTATGTTTTTAAATCTTTTTACATTTCAATTGCTCTCACATTTATAAATTGATGCATTTATATTTTGAACCAAAGTGATTATTATTTCTGTAAGTCATCCAATATTTCAGTTAATTTTGTTTATTGATGGAAAATGTGTGGACTTAGAGACAGAGTTGGCAGGATTTTTCAATTTTCACTTTTCAACAAGTTGTATTTATATCATGCTGATACATGAAGAGAAAAATATCAGTAAAAATAATTACATCCAACGAAAAATAACTACCATGTTACATGTATATATAATCAAACTCAGTAACATATTTGTAACTCTGTCAATATAGTTAATGAAAATATCTAACTCTTATGAAAGAAAAGTTATGACATAAAGACCATAAAAATTAAAAAATCAATAGGAAAACATACTTGAATCCCAGCATTCAAGGTTGTCCATTCTAGCTTATGCTCTATATATTCTAGTTCTTCTTTTTTTACTCTCTGTCCTTATCACACATGTTCTTTTATATCTTTGTTAATTATATTGATATTGTGTTTTATAAAAATAAAATTAAACATTGTACCTTTTTAAAAAGTATTTTGACTTGGGGCCGGAGAGATAGCATGGAGGTAAGACATTTGCCTTTCATGCAGAAGGTCATTGGTTTGAATCTTGGCATCCCATATGGTCCCCGTGCCTGCTGCCAGGAACAATTTCTGAGCATGGAGCTAGGAGTAACCCCTGAGCACTGCCGGGTATGACCCAAAAACACACAAAAAAGTATTTTAACTTGACATGCTATTATTATTTAATATATATACTGAATTTTCTAATTTAGTTTTTTAGTGAGCACCATGTAATTAATATTTGGTGTATTTCAAACAATATTTTCCTAGATTTAGGACCACTGTATTGTTTTATATACAATGTATAATAGTCAAAACGTACATATGTAGTTATAGAAAACATATTTCCTAAAGTACTAACTGTATTAACCTACTTGGATAAAATAACAATCTTTTTTATACAAAGTGATTGCTGTATTTATCTTATAGCTATATAATTATGATCTCTTTGTCCTTTTATAATTACAGTTTGTAAAATTAATCTGTATGATTACAATTGAAGGGGATGAAATTTTATTTTATCTTATACTAATATATTTAACACTTGTAGACAATTGTTATAAATTTTGGTATATATAGCAGTATAAAAATAAATAGTTCATATATACACAATTGGTAAAGTCTTGAGAGATATACCAAAATATCAAATAAATGCATGTGTTTTATTTCACTTGTTTGTGAAATAAATACTCATGATCCTTTTGGTGGTGTGTAAGTTGAACTCCTGTTTTTAATTAAGAATAACAAGTAAAATATTATCTCTAGATATTATAGATATAGATATTATAGATATTATGTTGTTCCTTGGAGATTACTCTGTGAAGTAAATCACAGTGAATCAAAGAACATTTTTTTTTTGGAGGGTTGGGCCACACCCATTGACGGTCAGGGCTTACTCCTGGCTATGCGCTCAGAAGTCGCTCCTGGCTTGGGGAACCATATGGGAAACCAGGGGATCGAACCGTGGTCTGTCCTAGGTTAGCGCAGGCAAGGCAGACACTTTACCTCCAGTGCCACCGCCCGGCCCCCAAAGAACATGTTTTATAACTCAATTGCCAACCCAAAGTTAACTGGAGAAAGAAAAACTTTTAAAATATTTTCTTGAGGTGCAGAGCAGTGATGCATGAAGTAGGGCATTTGCCTTGCATGTGCTACCCTAGGACGAACCGTGGTTCAAATTCCCTGTGTCCTATATGGTTCCCTAAGCTAGGGGCGATTTCTGACTGCATAACCAGAAGTAACCCCTGAGCATCACTGGGTGTGGCCCAAAAAAACAAAAAAAAAATTTCCCTTGAATCTGTTTCTCCTCTTTTTGGGTTAAAGGCTATACATTCTAAAAAAGATTCTTAGTTCAAACGTACAGTACCAAACACATTCAGAACTAATGAAAAAGATAAATATTTCATTACCAAGCTATAGAACTCCAAAAAATTGATGACAAAAACATGTCATTTAATTATTAAAAATTCAATCATCAAATAATTATTCTATGTTTTGTGAACATGACAGAAATAACACATGACTCAATAATATGTCACCTTCTAACCATTTTTATACAATAGCAAATGTGAACTGTAGTGTAGTCTCCATTTTTTAGCTAAAAGCTTCATATCCTGGGGAACAGAGACCTGGATTTGATTCCTTGCACCCTTCTATAGTCCCCTGAACCCAACAGCATAGCCAGGAGTAAGTCCTGAACTCCTCTGAGTGTGACCTTCCAAACAATAGCAACAATGTCCAAATATTTTAAGCCTAATTATACTCTTTAATTTTGATTTAAAATTATTTTGTCCCGTAACCCCTCAAATTATGCCTGATGATGAAATATTTAATAAAACACAAGGCCGGAGTGGTGGCACAAGCTGTAAGGTATCTGTCTGCCTTGCCCACGCTATCCTAGGACGGACCACGGTTCGATCCTCTTGAGTCCCATATGTTCCCCCAAGCCAGGAACGATTTCTGAGAGCATAGACAGGAGTACCTCCTGAGTGTCACTGAGTGTGGCCCCAAAACAAAAACAAACAAACAAAAATAAAAGTAATAAGGAAGGAACAAAGAGGTTATAAGTGTCTTCACTATTATTAGGAGGGAATATTCCCCAGCAGAATCAGTATTGTGTTTGACCCTGCCATTTTGTTCTTGTTATGAACACACGCACACAAACACACACACACAAGCAATAGACATAAATACAAGACTTACTACTAACTTGTCTGGGGGTGAATGTTTCATCATAACATACACAACTCAAAAGTTTTTAAATAAAGAGATGTTTCAGTCCTGAATTCAACTTGTGCTTTTATCAAAGTCGAGGGTACAGTGCTTATTGCTTTGCAGGTGTAATTATTATACAAAAATACAAAACAAAAGAGTAGGATTTAGGATGTGAACATGGTGAAGTCTGGAACTAAATTCAAATTCATGTTGACCTGATTTTACAAATTTTATCAAAGCAACATGATTTACATAATTATTCATAACTGAGATTGAGACAATATCCCAGCACCAATTCAACCACCAGTGTCAACTGTCCTCCACATATGTTCCCAGGTTCCCTCCTACCTAGGCTGTATCCTGACAGTTTGATAGCGTAAGATTAGCAATCATGATTTCATTATTTTTGACTCTGTGGTTTGGATCTGTAGCTCTAGCATTTCATAACATCATTAATGTACATGAATCTTGATAATTATTTTCTGTCTTTTCTCCACTTTATTTCTTCCCTTTTCCTAATCTAGGGCCCAAGGTGATCTAGACATACTATACTTAAACATTTTTTGTGGTATGCATATCATTAAAAGAGTTGCTTGAAATCCAAAACATAATATAATTTACAATGTAGAAGTCATATCACTAAAGTAATGTCACCCAAAAAGAGCAGGCAGAGAGACTGAAGAAAAAACACCTACAAGAATGTGAACAATTTTAAGACTACTAATTATCTTTTTAATTCTGTAGTACATTTATTTTCTCCAGAAATGTCTCCAAATCTCTCTTTGCAATATGATACATAAATGAGCAGATTAGCTCATTTATACCTAGAGAATGGTTTATTTTACATAGAATAAAA
Source organism: Crocidura indochinensis (assembly GCA_004027635.1). Classification (NCBI taxonomy): domain Eukaryota; kingdom Metazoa; phylum Chordata; class Mammalia; order Eulipotyphla; family Soricidae; genus Crocidura; species Crocidura indochinensis. The sequence goes on from PVKC010028831.1 coordinate 11,108, forward strand.
AGTAAACTACAATCTAATGAAACATTTTAAATTTTCCAATAGATCATTTAAACTTTATTTATGCTACTTTCCAGTGATTTTGTCCAAAATGTCATGACCTCTCATGAGAGAAAAAATTAACCCAATTTATAGTAGACAACATTTTTTTCCATATCTCAAAGCTAATTTAATCCCTAACTGGACAACTGAAACCCTTTTCATGTGCTGTCGTAGTATTTTTATATAAATTTGTTGGCCATAATAAAATATAATATACCCAAACTTGGATATTAATACCCACACTCATCAATTGTGCACTCTGATTTTGCTTTGTCATAGTAATTCTAAAATTAAATATAAGTTATGGTATCAAAAAAGTAATTGTTATACAAACAATGAGGTTTGTGATAAAAATCAATTCTTATTTTATAAACCATAGTGTGCAATATAATAAGAGAACATTTTACTGAAATTAATTATTTGTTAAAAAATAAGTCTTATTTACCACATACTAAGGTGCGCAATACTACATATAATGAGATCATAAACACAATGAACTTTATACAATATTATTAAAACAATACAGGACATGGGACAGAGCTCAGGAGATATATATGGTCAATTAATAGTTGAGTCTAATGTAAATGTTTTCTACCATAAAGAGATAAAAATATCCATATTTTCCACTCAGTTTGGTGGGAAATGAACTTTTGAAATAATTAAAATATATGTAATTTCTCAAACATCTTACTGAACAATATGCAATTGAATCAATTATGTTTACAAACATAGCTGTCTCCTCAAATATTAGCCCATAAGACTATATCAACATATGATAAGAAATAAAGGATATAACTCTAGATAGTTGGCGGTTAAAAAAAGACAATACAAAAATTAAATGCTTCAAATAATTGAAAAGAAACCATTCCATTCCACACTAGTCTGCTCCTGAAATTCAACTTGCTGTATGTTGCACTTCAAAACATACAGTATTAAATAAATGAAATAATGATATTTTAATTCAATTTTTAACCTTATCAAGTAGTCTTGTGAAAATAGAATTCTTTCCCAAGAGAGAAATGATAGGCATTTGTTGACTTTGCGGGAGAATTCTACCATACCTGTTATCATAATCTGATGGTTCATTGAAAGCATTCAGTGGTATTGTGTATATTGATCATCTAACAGTTATCCTTCCCTGGTAAATATTTAAGGCATTAAAAGTTTATACTCATGGGCCAGGAGAAATATTACAGCTCGTAGAGCATTTACATTGCATACAGCTTACCCAGTTTTAATCCTTAACACCAAATATGATTCCCCCAATGCCCTTAAGTTTTGTTGCATGAGCACAGAGGCAGAAATAAGCTTTAAACACAACTGGCTTCATCGCAAAAAAAAACAAAAAGAAAAACAAAAACAAAAAAAAACAGTAATGGAAGGCTAATCTTTAAAAAAAATATTTGTAAACTTTATCAAAGTTTTTGGGCCTGATACAGTATATCATCAAGGTTTTACTTCCTTATGGAACAGTAAAGTAAGCCCTTGGTGAATTATTAATCTAGAAAAATAATAAATATTAAATAAACCTAACAGTAAAAGCATGTATATAGTAAGATGAATATAAATGGGAAACTTGAAATTTTATTATAAGTACTTTATTTTGGCATTTAATTTTTATCTTACATTTACATTAAAACTGCATAATACTATGAATTTGATTCTTAAATCATAGCTATGTAATTAGATTACATTCACAAAATGAACAAAGTGCACCCACTGTTCTGAGCAAGAAATAATTTCTAAGCACATTTATCCAAAAATGACTTCTATCCAGATTTTTGCATCAAAAACATTTATTCTTCTATATATTTAAATATGTACATAAGTATAGATACATAGTTTTAGTACATTCAAAAAGGTAGCTGTACATTATTTCAAATACACAGAGAAGAAAAGCATTCCCTGATTTTCTGGGTATATATATTGTTAGGTATAGTGTCAATTGCTAATAACTATGTCAGAGGGAATGTACCAATTTATTCTAAAATATAACTATATAAGCAAGTCCAATTTACTTGCATCCTTCTCAACATGACTTATTATCATTTCCTTTTAATTATTAGTAATTGTGATAAGAAGATAATAAATGTTTATATTATTTAAATATTTTCTATATTATTTAAATTGGTATATTTGATTAGTTGATTAGTACACTTTTTCTTCACTATTCATTTGTTCAAATTGTGACTCATAAAACAATATTTACATAGCCTCATATAAACATGCATTAAAGTTTTACAACATAGTTATGGTCAAACAAGAATCATACAACCTTTAAATAAAGGTCTAAACATATGTCAGATGTCAAATAAAATCAGTTCTTATTCATTTTTGAACTAGCTTAAATAAATTTAGAATTTTTATAACTTTATTTAAACACTGTGGTTTACAAGATTGTTCATAATATAGTTATTTTGAGCATTCTCTATTCCAAAAACCAATCCCACCACTAGTGTGACCTTCCTTCCAACATTGTCCACAGTTTCCACACAATACCCAGGAATATCCCCTTAACAGGTACAAAATAATTTATTTTGTACTTCTTGTAAAAAAATGGCAAGTGGAGCTTTCAAAAAATAAAATAAAGTAAAATAAAATCTTTGAAGATATTTATATCTCACAATGGTGGAATTAAATCATATTCTAAGGAATTCCTGGACTATTTGTTGCCAGTTGAAATTTTTGTGTGTTATTTTGCATATTAAGCTTTGTAAACTTTAATACTACTTTTTCATCTAATTTTCTGTAATCCTCTAGGATTATCAATATTTTGGAATTTGAAAGGTTTGTATGTCCACATGCTCAAGAATACATAGAACTAGGAATATTCTTTGATTTGGTGTCGCATGAGTTTCTGTAAAGCTTGGCTGCTTATATGCTGGAGACTGGAGAATGGAGGTTATAGCTACTGTGACCGATAGGGATGTGTAGAACTTTTCCTGGCATCATGGAATACATCATGGTTTCTAAACCTCAATTTCAATTTCATGTGTTACATTGCATGCATATACACAGAGACATGTGTGTAGATGCATCTACACACATCCCCCACTACCATTGCTAATATGTGTTTATTTTGGTTTATTGACAAATCTTTGGAATACAAAATAATATTTAATTCCCAGAAAGACATATGTAGATATGGAGAAAATATGCAACTATCCAAGGTTTAAGACATTTGATACAATTTATGGGAGACTATATTTTTTGCAAAATAAATTATTTTAAAAATAACACCTTGATCTTCTGTAAATTATATTCCCTGTTTTAAAATATCTTAGTATTGTATTTTTATGATTTCACAAAACCACATTATAAATGACCCAAATAATACTAAACCCCAAGTCCTTAACAATCTTATTTCACATTAAAATGATAAGATAGTGCCAATATATAAGTGCATGAATGCTTATATTTAGTACTGTAATTTTACTACAACACGTCAAAAATTATAATGCCAATAGTAATCCTCCACACTCCAGAGAAAAATCGACTTCCTAGCTTCCCATAAGTAATATATATTCTGTCTTCAAAATTAAATATTTAACTACTTTAAGAAATAAAATAAGTCATGAGGAAATGGAAACATTTATAAGAATACACATGTTTTTTTTTTCAAAAAAGTATGTCAACATTTCTGATATATAAGAATAACAAACCCTAATTTTTAAATCAATCCTTGGGAAAAATAAAGTATCACTTTCCCCAACTTTAAACTGTACTACAAAGCAATAGTAATTTACACAGCATGGCAGTAGAATAAATGCAGACCATTAGATAATTGGCATAGAATTAAAAATTCTAACAGACACTGGGGTAAATTCTCATCTAATATTTGAATAAAGAATAAAACTATATGAAGTGAATCAAAGAACGTTCCCTCCTTAAAGAGGCCTTTAGTCTCAATGTCATGGAGTGTCTTTTTTTTCTTTTCTTTTTTTTTGGTCCACACCCAGTAACGCTCAGGGGTTACTCCTGCCGATGCACTCAGAAATCGCTCCTGACTTGGGGGACCTTATGGGATGTCAGGGGATCAAACTGCATTCCGCCTTAGGTCAGCTGAGTTAAGGTAAACACCCTGCCACTTCGTCACCGATCCAGCCCATCAATGTCATGAAGTGTTTTATCTATGTGTTCTTCTATATACATTATGG
>PVKC010028832.1:0-15205 GCA_004027635.1 Crocidura indochinensis
CTGTATCAGCATTTTTACACAGCAAAATATTTATTTCAAAATACTTTTTTTGACTAAAAAAATTATAGCACTTTAACAAAAGTCATACAAATTGTTAGTGCTTAGAATAATTTTATCATGTTCATAAATGCAGGATGTTTTTATTACCTATAGCATGATATTTTTATTTTCTAACTTAGATTTCTTTTAAATGTTACTTCTAATGCCTGGCGAGGGACAATAAGTCATATTACTGATGCTATATCAGGATATTTACTAAAAATGCAAAATTTTTAGCATTTTTCAGCCATTGAGGAGGTATCTGCTTTTATAAAGTCACATGTAAAGTGTTTCTTTTTTGTTCCAGAGAACAAATACTTCTTTTCTAAGGAAATTTTATTATATATTTATTTATTTTAAGATTTTATTTAAGCACCATGGTTACATGGTTTGTAGTTCAGTTTTACCACCCCCCTTCACCAGTGCAACCTTCCTGCCAACAATGCTCCTCATCTCTCTACTCCCTGACTCCCTATCTATCTTTGACACAGGCATTCTATTTATCTCACTCACTACCATTGTTATGATATATGTTGCTCTAGTTATTTCTCTAACTGCACTCACCAGTCTTTGTGGAAAGCTTCATATCATGTGCCGGTCCTTCCAGCCCTTATCTCTATTGTTTCTGAGTACTATTGACATATTGTCTTTTATTTTTCTTAAATCCAGTAGGTGACTGAGACTATTCTTTGTCTATCTCTCTCCCTCTGACTCATTTCACTCAGCATAATAATTTCCATGTCCAGCCATGTATAGGAAAATTTCATGACTTCATTTTTCCTTGCAGTTGCATATTATTCCATTGTGTATATGCACCATAGTTTCTTTAGCCACTCATTTGTTGTTGAGCATCTGGGTTGTTTCTAGATTCTGGATATTATAAATAGAATTGTAATGAACATAGGTGTGCAGAGGGCATTTTTGTATTATGTTTTTTGTTGTTTCTAGGGTATATCTTTAGGGTATTGCTGGATCATATAGGAGCTCAATTTCCAGTGTTTTGAGGAATCTCCATATGATATTCCAGAAAAACTGGGCAAGACAATATTCCCACCAATAGTGAATGTCTTTCTTCTCACATCCCATCAGCAAAGATTGTTCCTTTTCTTTATGATATGTTCCAGTATTGTGGTGTGATGGCACTTTATTGTTGTTTTGATTTGCATGATGATTAGTGATGTGGAGCATTTTTTCATGTACCTTTTGGCAATCTGTATTTCTCCATTGAGGAAATGTTTGTTTATTTATTCTCCCCACTTTTAGATAGGGTTAGATTTTTTTCTTGTTAAGTTCTGTCAGCACCTTGTATATCTTACATATTAGCCCTTTATCTGATGGGTATTAGGTGAATAGTTTCTCCATTCTGTAGTGACCTTTGTGTCTTTCTCACCTTAACATATTCCTATTTGTTTATCTCTGCCTTCAATTGTTTGGACAGTGGCATTTTCTCCTTAAAGATAAATTTAGTTTCAATATCATGGAGTGTCTTCCCTGCGTGTTCTTCTATATACCTTATACTTTTGGGTATGAGATCAGCATCTTTAATCAATTTGGATTTGACTGTTGTGCATGGTGTTAGATGGAGGTCCAAGTTTGCTTTTTTGCATGTGGCTGACCAGTTGTCTTAACACAACTTGTTGAAGAGGCTTTCCTTGCTCCATTTTGCATTTTTGCCCCCTTATCAAATATTAATTGATTGCATGTCTGGGGAATATTTTCTGAATTAACAAGTCTGTTTCATTGATCTGGGGATATATCTATTTCAATGCCATGCTGTTTTAATGACTATTGCTTTGGAATACAATTTAAAGTTGGGGAAAATGATGTCTTCCATATTCTTTTTCCTAAGGGTTGCTTTAGATCTTTGTGGACATTTATTGTTCCAAATGAATTTCAGGAGTGTTTGATCCACTTCTTTGAAGAATGTCATGAGTAATTTTAGAGAAATTACATTAAATCTATATAATGCTTTGGGGAACATTGCCATTTTAATCATATTAATTCTCTAAATATATGAACAAAATATGTTTCTCCATTTCCTTGTGTCCTCTTATTTCTTAAGCAGTGTTTTGCAGTTTTCTTTGTATATGTCCTTCACCTCTTTAGTTAAGTTGATTCCAAGGCATTTGAGTTTGTGTGACACTAATGGGAATGGGATTATTTTTTTGATTTTTGGGCCACACTTGGTGACACTCAGGGGTTACTCCTGGCTATTCACTCAGATATTGCTCCTGGCTTGGGGGACCATGTGGGATGCCAAAGATGGGGCCGAGGTCTGTTCGCGCGCAAGGCAAATTCCATACTGCTGTGCTATTGCTCTGGCTTTGGGATTTTTTTAAATGGTGCATTACTTCTCTATTATTATTTGTGTATAAGAAGACCAGTGATTTTGAATGTTAATTTTGTAGGCTGCCACTTTGCTATACAAATTTGTTGTTTCTAGAAGCTTTTTGATAGAGTCTGTAGGGTTTTCTAAATATAGTATCAAGTCATTTGCAAACAATGAGAGCTTGACTTCTTCCTTTCCTTTCTGGATGCCTTTGATATCTTTTTCTTGCTTGGTTGCTATGAGAAGTACTTCTAGTACTATGTTAAATAGAAAGGGCAGCCTTGTATTGTACCAGATTTTAGAGGAAAGTCTTTTAGTTTGTTTCCATTGAATATAATAAATGCCATGGGCATGTGCAAAGTGGATTAGTTTATATTGAAAAATTTTCCTTCCATTCCCATTTGTTGAGTGCTTTTTTAAAATCATGAATGGGTGTTGAACCTTATCAAATGCTTTCTCTGAATCTATTGATATGATCATATGGTTTTTATTTTTCTTTTGTTAATATTATGTGTCAGTTGATTGATTAACATATGTTAAAGTATCCTTGAATCTCTGGAATGAAACCTAATTGGCCATGGTTTCCTTCTTGATGAGTCATTGGATCCTAGGATCCAATTTACTAGGATTTTGTGAAGGATCTTTGAATCTGTGTTCATCAAGGATATTGGTTTGTAGTTTTCTTTTTTGCAGCATCTCTGTCTGGGTTTGGTATCACAGTGATGTTAGCTTTGTAAAAACTAGAAATGTTTTTGTTTCTACAATTTCCTGGAAGATCCTGAAAAGAATTGATAGCAGGTCCTCTTGAAAGGTTGAAAGAATTCATTAGTGAATTCAGCTGAGCCTTGACTTTATTTGGGGAGAAGACTTTTAATTACTATTTTAATTTCCTCAATAGCTATGGGTCTTTCTAGATATGCTAGATCATCTTGGTTCAGCAGTGGAAGATTATAAGAATTCAAGAATTTCTCCATTTCTTCCAGGCTCTCTTGTTTAGTGGTATAGAGTTTTTTTTAAGTAGTTAAATCTCTGTAGTATCTAGTGATTTCTTCTTTTCATTTCTAATTAAGCTTATCTCTACATTTCTTCGTGAATTTTACTAGTGGTTTTTTGATCTTGTTTATTTTTAATCAACTTTTGCTTCATTAATCTTTCCAATTGTTTTATGGATTGCCACTTCATTTATTTCTGTTCTAAGCACTTTTATTTCCTTTTGCCTACCCATTTTTGGTTCATTTTGTAATTTCTAATGTTATAAGCTCTGTCAGTGATTTATGTAGGCACCTTCTTCCTTCTAGGTGTGTGCTTGCATAGCTATAAATTTTCCTCTTAGTACAACTTTTGCTGCGTCTCACACATTTTGATAATTTGTTCCTTCATTCACATTTGTATTCATGAATCTTTTGATTTCCTTCTTGATTTCATCTCTGACCCACTGGCTGTTCAGTAGTGAGCTGTTTAACTTCGTGGTGTTAATTTTTTCCCTTTATGTCTCTTTGTAGTTCGCTTATAATTTCAGTGCATTGTGATTTGATAAGGTAGTTTGAACAAGTTATATCATTTTGATTTTATGGAGGTATGTTTTATGGGCCAGCAAGTGATCTATCCTGGAGAATGACTCATGTGCATTGACGAATAATATGCATCCAATTTTCTTGGGGTGGAAAGCCATATATATATTTACTAGGTCACTTTCTTCCATTTCTTTTTTCAGAGCTAGTATAGTCTTGTTAGGGCTCAGCCTGTTTGACCTATCAAGGGTTGACAGGGCCATGTTGAGGTCTCTCACTATTATTCTGTTGCTATTGATGGCTTTCAGATTTGTCAACAACAATTTTAAATATTTTTCTGGTCCCTGATTGGATACATATATGTTTCAGAGTGTGATTTCTTCCTGTTGTACAAAATACCTTGATTATTAGAAAATGTTCATCTTTGGCCATTATTATGTTTTAAAGTCTAAAGCTTATTCCATTTGATATAAATAAGGCCAATCCAGCTTTTTGAAGGGAATTATTTGCTTGAATTTGTCCTCCACCTTGATTTTGAGTCTATGTTCTGACTACTCAGATATGGTTTTTGTAAGCAGAAAAATGTTAGTTTCAGATTTTTGATTTATTTTGCTACTCTGTCTCTGAACTGGTTTATTTAGTCCATTGATATTGAGAGAAATAATTGCCATGGGATGTAGTGTAATTTTCATGTAGAAGTTTGTTGTGTCTCTTGATTTGTTTTGTCTTAAGGTATATCTTTCAGTTTACTTTCTAAGATTTCTTTTTATCCATGAAGCTATGTATGCTTCCTTCAAAACTGAATGTGAGTCTGGCTGGTTGAAGTATTCTAGGAAATACATACATTTCATTGAGTTTTATCACTATCTCACTATTACCTTTGGGCCTTAAGGATTTCTTATGACAAGTCTGCTGTAAATATTAAGGATGCTCCTTTGAATGTAATTTCCCTTTAGATTTTGCTGCTTTAAGTATTCTATTCCTATCTGTGAGATTCATCATTGTGACTAAGATGTGTTTGGGGTGCTTTTCTTTGGATCTTTTTTAGCTGGTACTCATCAGGCATGAATGATTTCGTTGTATGCACACTTTAGCTCTGGGAGTTTTTCTGCAATGGTGTCCTTGACTGTTGATTTTTCATGGGAATTTTTTCCCCTGGGTCTCTAGGCCTCCAATGACTCTTCTTGTTGGTTCTGTAGAGTTTCTCAAAAACTTTCATCTGGAGTCAGATGATAGCATGAAGGTAAGGCATTTGCTTTGCATGCAGAAGGATGGTAGTTTGAATCCTGGCATCCCATATGGTCCCCTGAACCTGCCGAGAGCGATTTCTGAGTGTAGAGCCAGGAATAACCCCTGAGCGCTGCTGGGTGTGATCCAAAAACCAAAAAAAGAAAAAAAAAACTTTCATCTGTTAACATTTTTTGAAGACTTTTTCCATCGTCTTACTGCTTTTTGTAAGACTTTTTCCAACCGCCTCTGTTGCATGAAGTTGTCATGCACATCACTTTCAAGATTATTGCTTATTTCCTCAGCTGCTGTTTCTCTCTTAGAGAGGCTTTCCAGTGAGTTTTTCATTTAACCTACCAAGTTTTTCAGTCTTGTTATTTTATTTTGGAGTTTTCTTATTTCTATATTCATATCCTCTTACTCTTATTTGTGCTTTGTTCAGTTTGTTCCATGCTTTATTTGAGTTCTATGAGGATTATCTATATTGCTTTTCTAAGCTCCTTATCTAGAAAGGGTAAATAGGTGGTCAGCATTTTTTTGGATCATCAGAGCTGCCACCTTTATTCTCTACGCATGGTGGAGGCTTGCTTTATTTCTCATTTTCACTCTTGTCATGTGGTGTTTTCTCCGTCTTGTGCTGTGTGTGTTTCATTGACTAACAGATATGTGAGGTCCCTAAGTGGAGCAGAGCAGCCGGGCTCCTCTGGTTCTTCCATTCATGGGTGAGGCAAGCTCACCTCTGTTGAAATGCCATCAGCAAGCTCTTCTGGTGGGATGGTTTCTAGCAGCAACAGTGGTAGGTCACGATGGCACCCATGTTGAAATACACGTGGAAAGCACAAATATAATTTTAAGTTACTATGTTTTGGGATCCTCAGGCTGCCCTGAGTGGTTGCCCATGCTTGGGTGACTCTAGAGGCAGCCAACTGGCAGACTTTGAACAGAGGTCTCGGTGCTGCAACGTACACCTGCTCTGGTTGGTGAGGTGACTGCATTTGGGCGGTCCACCCCTGTCAAAGAGAGGGCCAGGCACCTTCTCATATAAAGTATTTCTCAGGAATAAAATACATCGAAAATACGTTGCTTGTCTATATTATCTTTTTAAGCTATTACTGCAAACCAATTTTCAAATTTGTATTTTAATTTTGTTTCCCATTATTTTACATGGGGTATTTCTAATATGTATAGCATAGTTCTATTTTCTCTGTAATGTGCATTTTGATTTTATTGATTCTTTTCATAGGAGGTTCCAGAAAATATTATCATTATTCTCATAGATCTACTTATTTTTTCTTTATTTCAAATGGGTGTATAATGTCATTTTTTTCCTTTACAATCAAATACAAAATTATAACAATTCTGTTTGTGTGAATCATACATTTCCATGTGTGATATAAATGTATCAGAAACATTTACCAGATATACTTTTCTTCCATATCATATTTACTGGAGGGACAGTGATGATGAGACACAGGAGTGGATGTGATTTGGTGATGTCATTCTCCTATTGTGATTGACCAGGACTTTAGTATATGCCCTTTCTGAAAACTTGGCCTCTCAGTATCTTGATTGGAATTATTCCTTATATGGTCTTAAGTCGGTTTAGTTCATTTCTTTGACCTTAAGATCCATTCGAACATTCTGATCCACTGATCTTGGCTTAATTTCCATCAGGAATCACTTATTTTCTATCATCTTCTTTGCTCCTTAGTGTCAACATCATGACCCACCACCATTATCCTGCTCTAAATTCTCCAGCCCCTTCTCTTCCTCTATTCTATTCATTCTGAAAAATAAAAATTCAAACCCAAATAAACACAACTATTTGGCTTCTTTACCATATCTGCGTGGCTAATGTCTCCAAAACCAATCACTCTGTTGTCCGATTTCAATTTAAAATAAATAGTCAGTCCCTCAGAAGTACCCAGTGACATTCTTGGGTCATTTTACTTCTTCTGCAATTTCCATTTATGTGGAAAGCAAATAAATGAATAAAAAAGGGAATATCAGGAAGTGTCACCTAGGAGAAGTTGTAAGGAAAAAGAAAAGAAGTGTAGTCAGGACATAATGAGGATGAGCTCTACTTATAAAGCAAAGTAACTGTGCTATCTGAGATACCAAGTTGACAGCTGTTACATGGTTCTGGGATTTGAAAGGGAGTTTAGGGGTGAAAGTGTCAATTTTGTGGATGGTTATGAAGAGCTGACCCGTATAACTAAATTCTAATCCTTGAAGGCACTATAGAGCAGAGGCCTGAATGTGAATGACCGTGCATTATGATGTCAGGATAAAGTTGGTTAGAGAAAAGAAAGAGGAGTCAGTAGTGTGGAGTATAATGAGGTGGAGAAGGGAAATTTGGTAATAGGAGTCTATGATTAAAATATTGTATTATTGACATTTAGTGGACAGTGATGATTAGTGACATGAAGTGGAGTGCTGTTTCTTTTTGCTTTTAATGATTTCTTTATTTAAGCAAGTTTTTCTTTTTAATTAATTATTTGTTATTGTTGTATGGGTTACAAGTTGAGAGACTTGGGACCATTCCACTCCAAGAAGTACTTAAAGACCACTAGGGTTATAATTTGTGATACATGGGGGACCATGTGAAGCCAGGAAACAAATCCACACATGTGAGAGATGAATAGAAGAAGAATAGATTTGATGAGTTGTGGATGATAAACTAGACTAAGTGGATGGTTTTTAAGAGAAGAAATATATGTAGGGACTGTCTCAAGAAAAAAGTTTCCATGAAAGGGAAGAGAGAAGGTATGGCAACAGATTGGAATGTAAGAGATTAGATTTAATTTTATTTTCAAATTTATTTTAGGAGAGATGAAGTTATGAAATATAATAAGGCCTAGTTGCTTGTTTGAGCTATTTTGAAGAATGAGAGGTGATCAGTAGACTGGGAAAAGAACATTTGAGGCTAATAGGTTGGTAGTTTTAAATGGAGACAGAGGAAAAGAGAGAGAAGAAAAAAACATGTTAGAAGGAATTCTAGTATTTTATATTTCTTAATGAAAGAAGTGTTTACTAGAATCATATTACTCTTTGAGGTCATGTTGAGTGTTTTTAGTGCACAGATTTAATGCAGTCTCTTGACCTGCAAAAAATTTATGATATGGACTGTGAGACTTAGGCATTTCTTGTTCAAACTAGCTTAACTGTATTCTGTTCAGTAGTCAACAAGAGGAATGAACATGTAGTTCATATTTTATTATTATTCTTAAGTCACACCTGCCAGTGCTCAGGGTTTACTCCTTTCTCTGCACTCAAATAATCACTTCTGGCAGTGCTTGGGGAATCATATGGACTGAGGATTGAACCCAGATTGTTTACATGCAAGACAAATGCTCTACCTGTTGTGCTATTCTTCTGGCCCAATATATCATATTTTTTCTCCCCTAATTTGTACCGCACCTTGTGATTGACATTTTTCCAACCCATTCCTCTGCTTAATAAACTCTCTCCATTGTTACAGAGAATGAGCTGAGGCTCAGATCCTGGGTTTATTTAAAGTTTACTGTGGAAATATTCAAGTGGACTTTTCATGTGGGCTCTCTCCTCCATCTTCACCCCTCTTTCTTTCCCTTCCATGGCACAGAGAATTGAAAAAATCCTGATCCACACTTCTGGCATGCTTGTCCAGTGTGTCCTGGGAGTCAATACTCAATGACATTTTAAAGTACTGGGCTAGGGATCTGGACACCACCATCGTCAGACAGCAGCGTTTGTTTTACAGGAAATGAGTCTATATGCCATTTCCATATTCTTTCCAGGTCAGTAACTATTATGCTTATGGTAAGTCTTAGAGATTGAGTCAAAGAGAGGCCAAGTGAAATCTGAACCCAGGTTATCTGCATCCAGAGCTGTCCAGTCTGGTATGGAAGACAGCCTGGAACATATCTGGAATGGCTCTTGGTTCTGGGCAGGACCGTGGAATAGAAGACCATTGGTTTTTGTTTGCTTGTTTAATTTTTGAGTCACACCAAGCAGTACTCAGGGTCTATTCTTAGTTTTGTGCTCAGGGTTTGTGCTCGGGGAACTGTCAGGGATCAAACCAACATTGGTCATATGAAAGACAATTGTCCTATCTGCTATACTATCTCTTCAACACCTAGAAACCATCTTTCCAGTCTTTTCTGTGCTTTCCTTTGTTTTTTTTTAACTTTATTTATTTATTGATTAATTGATTGATTGGTTGTTGGGCCACACCCAGTGGTGCTCAGGGATTACTTCTGGCTCTGCACTCAGAAATCGCCCCTGGCAGGCTGGTAGACCATATGGGTGCTGGGAATCCAACCGGGTCCCTCCAGGGTTAGGAGGCAAATGTAAGGCAAATGCTCCACCGCTGTGCTGTCTCTTAGCTCCCCTGTGATTTCCTTTGGATCTCAGTTCCAGATATGCTGCCACCTGTGTTCCTTGCTTATAATCTACATAAATACAAACAGAAACAATTTAGAAGTTAATGGTGGACATTTTAGATTCATATTTCTTTTGTTTTGTTTTGTTATTGGGCCACACCCGGTGACGCTCAGGGGTTACTCTTGGCTATGTGCTCAGAAGTCGCTCCTGGCTTGGGGGACCATATGGGAAACCGGGGGATCGAACTGCGGTCTGTCCTAGGCTAGCGCAGGCAAAGCAGACACCTTACCACCGCCCGGCCCCTAGATTCATATTTCAAAGAAATCACTCACTGAATCATGTGTTGAATACACCAGTGTGAGTAGGTCAGACAAACTCTGAAAGGCCTTTAGGGGACTGAAGCTAAAAACCTTTCATTGCCAGCTAGACTTCCTGGCAGACAGTCTAAATTCCAAAGAGCTGTTGTTGTTATTATTATATTTTTCTTCCTTTCTGGAATATGTTCACTACATCATCACATTACTTTAAATTAAAGAATAATCTAATTTAATTTAATTAATATCTAATGGAATCAATAAGTCTAGTCCTTTCATCGGGGGTAGAAAAGACTAGAAAGAAAGCACACTAGGAAGATGTTCCTTTTGATTTATTTTTCTCTGTGCTCCATGGATCTTCAGCTATGATGTAATGTGCACTCATATAAATTGCTTATGTGATTAGCAGTGATTTTCATGCCTGCACTTGAAGCAAAAAATGGCACCTTTGCTGTCCTGTAATTCAAAGGCCAATGAATAAGGGTAGTAACCTTGACCACTTCAGTGTGGCCATTAGGGAGAAGGAGAATAAGGAAAAAATATAAAATGAGTACTTGGGAAAATAAAAATTTTCTCCATTAAGAATCAAGTTATAGTGTGTCAAACATTAAGTAACTGGATCTTATGATGTGTCAATGAAATTCTACTGAGAGGGGCTTGTTAATATTAAATTCTGTCTTACTTGATTTGAAATCCAGAATTATGAAATTACTTTCTTTTTGCTTTTAGAGTTTTTAATCTCCTTTCTTAGGAACTCAAGGCAAGTGTGTCATTTCAACAGAGAACTGAAAGGCACTTTTTCTCCACTGATATGGAGAGCGGGCCATTGCAAAGGGAGGTTGTTAGACTCTGAACTGTTTTGGAGATAGATATGTTGTGCTCTTGAATGCTTCCAAGTTGACTTTGTAAAACACCCTCCGAATGGTTCTATTTTTCAGAGGCTTGGCAAACTGCTGGCTCTCAAAAGTTCAGCAAGGGAGCCATTTAGTTATTCATCAAAGGGAAGTCTCCTCTCACTCATCTTGCTGATTTTCATTGAGCGTTTGCAGGAAATAAATGGTAACTCTCACTATATTCACTTTCCTGTTAAAAGGAAAATAAAAAAAAAGAGCTTCTGTCACAATGATTCATTAGAGGCAACTGCCCATATCCCAGTTCATATAAAGTTCATTAAGTTCCAATACTCCCAAATGCCAAGTTCCAATAACATTGTAATTCTAGAAGTCAAGGAAATAATTTATCCCAACAGTTTATATACTTGTGAATGCCTTGCTAGGCTTGTGATGTACACAGTTGTATCAGACTCTTACTATATTTGGCAAGTGTATATATTCAGTTGGGGCACTAGAAAATTTATATGCTAGAGCAGTATCCATTGGCCATGCAGTAACTAGTTACACACTTGAGCTCTATATTCATTTACTCCTTATAATATTTTAGTATTTGAAATGTCATTGTTTTGAAAATTCTTTTACATTTGAAGTGGGTATGTGGCTCCAGTCGGGTAGACCGTGTCTTTTGTATGCTTAGGTCCTGGGTTTGTTCTCACCCCATCCCTAGCCACACCTCAGCACCACTATGATTAACAACAACAACAAAAGAATGTTTGCTCCATCAAAATATGTTCACATTGTAATTTGAAAAACATGATTGTAAATTCTCTCTCCTACCTTGTGTGCTTCTGAAAATTGTTTTTGAGGGATACATACATGTTTGTGTGTGGCTCGTACAAATGAGAAGGAAGCAAAGAGAATATTAATGTTATTTTAGAATATAGTTATTTAATTATATTGAAATATATAATATAATTATATAGAGTATGAGTTAAGCATAAGTTAAGAAAGACAAAAATGAATAATATTATTGGTGAGGGTTAATTAGCCCAGAGGCATTTTTTTTTTGTTTTTTGTTTTTAGGTCTCACCCGGCAGTGCTCAGGGGTTACTCCTGGCTCCATGCTCAGAAATTGCTCCTGGCAGGCACGGGGGACCATATGGGGCACCAGGATTCAAACCGATGACCTTTTGCATGAAAGGCAAATGCCTTACCTCCATGCTATCTCCTGGGCCCCAGCCCAGAGGCATTTTAATAAATAACAGGAAGATTTATAATCAACAATTTGCATATTTACTTGAAAGGACACAGCAAGCTTGTATTCACTTTAGATGTTAAAATTATTTTGTGACTTGTTCTGTAAAATAATTTTTTATAGTTGATGGATTTTTTTCCCTCTTGCATTAGCTGAGTTGCAAATTGCAACTATAATATGACTGTCTTAATGAAAAGAACATTTATGACTTTCATAAAATAAAATTAATGAAAAAATGTGCATGGATCAAGAATTGTGATTGAAACATAGATAAGACCCACCCTTTATGTGATCTCTCTTCTGGGAATATAGATTATAATCCTATCATATCATGTGGCCGGAGTGATAGCACGGCAGTATGGCATTTGCCTTACATGCAGCTTATCCAGGACAGATCTCGGTTAGATCCTCGGAGTTCCATATGGTCCTCTACACCAGGAGCGATTTCTGAGTGCATAGCCAGGAGTCACCCCTGTGTGTCACCAGGTGTGTAACCCAAACCCTCCCCTCAAAAAGCAAACAAACAGAAACCAAACATATCACACTTTATTGAACTCAGTGTAAGACATCTCTGTTCAGATATTTCTTTTACTCCTTATAATATTCCAGTGGGGCAGATCTCAGATCTATAACAGTTAACGATTTATTCAATTGTCATTTATGTTGCTAATTAGGTTCTAGGTAATTATTGTCTATGCTCTGGGGAATAATAGTGAACAAAACATGCCAGTTCCTTGAACTTTAAGGACTTTCATTGTAAGGAAGGGAAACAGGGAAACAGACTATTGTAATCATATATATATATATATATATATATATATATATATATATATATATATATATATATATATAAACTAAGGTATCCCTCTTTTAGGTGAGTCCAAATAAGCACTTATTAGGAAACGAAGCAGAGTTTGGCTCTGCAAGGAAGGAAGAGTTATTGTGTTAGGGTGGGCCAGGGAGGCCGTTCTGATAGGAGCAGTAAGAGGGAAGTGGGATGCACATTTGAGGATCTTAAGATTGGTGGAGAATAATAGGGTGTGATATCTAAGAGCAGTCAGGGCTGATTATGTGTATCCTTGAAGTTCTTGTAGAACATGAACTTCTATATTGAGGAGGAAAGGGGATATCTAGAAGATTTTTGAGCACAATGAGATGCTCTAACATTGAAATCACAGGATTTATATTATTTCAATGTGGAAATACAACACAAAGAAAATTAATGTAAAAGAGAGAGCAGAACAAAGGTTGGTATTTAGTTCATTCCTGGGTGACTCATCTTACCTATTTACTTCTAAAGTGACTATCTGAAAAAATTAGAATGCTAATATACTGGGGTTTTGACTTCAACAATTTTTTGGGGGTAGGGGAGCAACCTGGTAAGAGTATTCTGTTCAACCCACAGCAGCTGTAGAAATGATAAGTTTGGCAAGATTCCCTACAAACCTAAATGTCTGTGATAGTTATTGTTACTTGTTCTCTAGGGAGCTTTTTCCTTGACATTTTTCTGAACTTTCTTATTCTATTTATTTATTTATTTATTTATTTATTTATTTATTTATTTATTTATTTATTTATTTATTTTTGGTTTTTGGGTCACACCCAGCAGCTCTCAGGGGTTACTCCTGGCAGGCTCGGGGGACCATATGGGATGCTGGGTTTTGAACCACCATCCTTCTGCATGCAAGGCAAACACTCTACCTCCATGCTATCTCTCTGGCCCCATCCATATTTTATTGACAAGCTCTTTACTGGTTGGGAATAATAAGAAAATACTTTAGATGCTGGAGTGATAGCGCAGTGGTTAGGGTATTTGCCTTGCATGTAGCCAGCCTGGGTTCTATCCTTGGATATTATTCCTTCCAGGAATAATTTCTGAGCATAGAGCCAAGAGTAACCCCTGAATGCTGCCAGGTCTGACCCAAAATTCAAGAAAAAAAGAAAATATTTTAACATTTCAATCTTTTCTTGGGTATCCAGTTCATTAGTTTCTGTTTTGTTATTTCCTTCAATCTGCCTATTTTGGATTTATTTTCATGACTATTTTCCAATTTTAAGATGCACCTTTAAGTTATTTATGAGGACACTTTATTCCTTCCTGATGAATTCTTGCAAAGCTATAAAATTTCCTCTAAATACTGCTTTTGTTGTGTCTCACAAATTCTGATAAACTTGTGTCTTAATTCTCATTTATTTTCAGGAATCATTTTATTTGCTCTTTGATTTTGTTTCTAACCCACTGGCTGTTCAGTAGTGAGCCATTTAATTTCCAGTTGTTAAAGTTTTATCTCTGTGTCTGTTTGTAATTAACTTCAAATATCCATGCATGATGATCTGAGAAGGTAGCTGATAATGCACATTCTTGAGGATAGTGAGCCCTATATATATATCTACTAAGCCACTCACTACCATTTCTTCCTAAAGAGCCAGTATATCTTTGTTGGATTTTAGGCTGGTCGAGGGGTAATAGGATAGTGGTGAAGTCTCCTACGATTATTGTGTTGTTATTGATGTCTTTCTTCAAATCTATCAGTAGTTGTTTTAAATATTTTGTTGATTCCTCATTTGATGTATATGTTTTGAAGTGTGATTTCTTCATATTCCTTGATTATTAAGAAATGTCCATATCTGTCTCTTAAAATATTTTTTAAGCTTAAAGTCTGTTGTCTTGATGTCATACACATGTAAAGTCACTTTACTTTTTCCTTTAATCTTTTCTGAGTTTATTATCACAAGTACCCTTTGAAGAAATCTGTCCCCAGAAGAGGTTCGCTAATGGAGGTAGGGAGGAGGAGGTCTCTTCCCTCCAGCTCGGAGAACGCATCTACCACCCAGTAACCAGCGGTTCTGAGGTGAATCGGTGGGTAAACAGCTCACGGAGAGTCAGACTTGTCGAAATATCAGCTTTATTCGGTGGAAAGAACGGAGGTCCAATGACTCAGCATCCGTTCCAACCCCAAAAGCCCCAAACCTTACACAGGCCTCTGTTTTATACACTAGAATCAGGTACCACCCTAGGGTAGGGGCAGAATGCCAGGCCACACCCTAGAGTAGGGTCCAATCACTGATCAGGGTAGGATCAGGGTAGGTCCAGAAATGTGTATACATTCCAAATCGTGATAAGATTAGAAATGTTTACATATGCAACAATTCCCCCTTTTGTTTTTAGCAAAAACAAACAAACAAAATTGTCTACAAAATTAAAGAAAAACGCTAGGCAACAATGAAAGAGTTGCTGTTTGCATAGGCGAATCACAGGAAAATGTATGGAAGATTTCTAACCTAAACACAGGGTGTCTAAAACCAGAAACATGTATCAAGGAATCAACTTC
>PVKC010028833.1:0-15376 GCA_004027635.1 Crocidura indochinensis
ACATTCTTTCTACATCCCCATAGCTAAAGCTATAATCAATAGTGAAAAACTAAAAGCCTTTTCTTTAAAATTAGAAAAAGGCAAGATTGTCTACTGTCACTTCTATTTGATGTCGTATTAATGATCTTAGGCAGAACTATTAAATATAAAATTACAAGCATCCATATCATGAAAAGCTGATGCTATCATAATTTGTATGTTTTATGATAATATATATAGAAAAACCTAAAGGTTCCATTAAAAAGCTATTAGAAATAATTAATGAGTAGAGCAAAGTAGCTAGTTACAAAATCAATGTACCAAAATTTGTTGTATTCCCATATGAAAATAATGAATGAGGAAAAATTAAGAAAGAAACCTTATTTGTAAATAAAATTTAAATACCTAGGAATAAGTTTAACAAAACAGGAAAAAACTTTGTAAGACAGTAATTATAAGACTCAGATACATAAAAAAGACAGTAAGGCCTTGATACATTTCATATAGTTATCAATAGATTAAAATATTTATTTACAAAAATTATACACTTACTGTTATTTTTGTCAAAATTCAAATGACTTCTTTAAAGAATAAAGAGCAAAATGCTATGGTTTATGGAGGCATAAAAACTCAAATGGTTATCACTATCATGAGAAAGAAAGGAGAAAGAAAGAAAAGAAAGAAGAAAGAAAGAAAGAAAGAAAGAAAGAAAGAAAGAAAGAAAGAAAGAAAGAAAGAAAGAAAGAAAGAAAGAAAGAAAGAAAGAAAGAAAGGAAGGAAGGAAGGAAGGAAGGAAGGAACAAAGAAAGGAAGGAAGAAAGAAAGAAAAAAGAACTATGGAGACAATCTGATGATAAAATTATTTCAAACTATACTATAAAGTGACTGATTAAAACTATCTAGTACTGGAATAAAAATTAGCACAGGACAAATGATAGTAACACAGGCTTAATTGATACAAAAGATATAATTAAAAGCTCAGAAATAAATTAATTACATATTGATATTTAATATATAACAAAGGATCATTAATAGAGAATAACAAGTCTTTTCAACCAATGATGCTGAAAAACTGGATATATTCAAATGATATACTGATACATATTAATAAAATATACTAATATTACTACTATTAATAATATTTTAGAATATTCTAAAATTATAAACAAGAAATATAGTGGGGCACATTAATGTAAAACCTGAAACCAGAAATCACATAGAAAAATACTTCAGAAAAACATTCCATGATATTACTATTATAGAGGTTTTGGGAGAATCAACATCAAGAAGGGAACAAAAATAACAATTGGAACTAAATGAAATTAAACTGCACTATTTGTAGTGTTCATTTGTGCATAGAAAGTATAAAAATAACAAAACCACTGTCTCAGAAATGGGAGAGGATATTTTCATAGATTATATATCAAACAAGGGGCAAATATTCAGGGGTTATGAAGAATTCATACAATATAACAGCAGAAGAAAACTAAATTGAAACAATTCAATTACAATGTGGGAAGCAGATTTGAGTAAATACCTATCCAAAAAGGACATACATTTGCCTAATTGGCATATTAAAAATATCCCTATCATTTTATTGTTGGGCAAATGTAATCTAAACCACAATGAGATAGCACTTTGAACCAATGAGAATGGTTAAAAAAAAAAAGCAGGACTAAACAAGTATTGGAGAGAGTGGATGGAAACAGCTTTTGTACACTGTTGGGAACTGGTACAATTATTTTGGAAAAGGCTATGAAGCTATCTTCAGAACTTAAATATAGAGTTTTCGTATATTATCTAGTAATCCCACTTTTGAAGAACTAGCAGAAGATACAGAAACATTACCACAAATATAATTTGAATGTACCCAATATAAATGGCAGCATTCATGATATCTAAAATAACGGCAGCAACCAACATATCCATTAGAAGTATTTATATAAAAAGGTATGCATTTATACAATGGAATCCTACTCAACTATAAAAGATGATATGTTGCTAGGAATGGAAGGAACAGAAGTTAGTTATGTAAAGTGAAATAGAAGGTAAAAGACATCTCTGATGATTTATTCCTATGCCTGCAATATAGAAGTATAAAATTAATTAATAGAGAGAACAAAATGAATACTGGGGATTGTAGTGCTTGGTGATAGTTTAATGGTCACAGGTGTTGTGGAACCTCAATAAAAACCATGTACTACATGCTATTAATACCACTTGTCTGCCACCATAGAGCTAGGGAAACTGCATTTTTTAGGTCTAGCATAGACCATTGGGTCTGGTGGACCATGAATGACCAGGAATGACCAATATTCCCCAAGCAGTGGTAGGGAGACTAAAATAAACACATTTTTTAAAAGTGAATATTGATAACAGAACTATAGTTGCCTAAGGAGCAGAGAGGGGAATGGGAATAAGAAAAGTTATTAGAATCTCTCCAAGTACAAAGAAAATAAACCCACTACTAGTCTTGCTTATATTCTATTATCTGTATAGGAATTGAAGCTCATTGTGATCTCACAAATGAGAGTTTCACATGTTGGTCCTATAACTATGTTCTATATTCTATATTCAAGAGATAGATATTCTCCAACTTCTCTGGCCTGCTTAATGGGAAAATTGGCTACTTACTATAGAGGACACAAAATCAGAAAATGTAAAGACCAAAAATGCGAGATAGGTTTTCAAGAATAGTTGCCAATAATTTTTCAAGAATTGCTGCCAATCCACAATTTAAAATAAAATAATTTGCTTTTAAATATTAGCGAGTAGTAAGTTTTTTAATAACAAGAGGCTAGATACATAGTATAGTGAATAGGGCATTTTCCTTGCATGTGGCTGATTTGGGTTTGAGCCTTGGTGAACCACGTGGTGCCTGAATATTGGCAAGAGTGATGTTTGAGCACAGAGCCAGGAATAAACTCGAATAGCTAGGTGGGGTCCCAAAGCAAAAATAAAAAGACTAAGCTTGTAGTCAGAGAGGTGGCATAAGCAGTTAGGTGTCTGCCTTGTGTGCACTAGCCTAGGACAAATCGTGTTTTGATTCCCCCCACACCCCCATGTCCCATATGGTCCCTCAAGCCAGGAGCGATTTCTGAGCGCATAGCCAGGAGTAACCCCTGAGCGTCATCAGATGTGGCCATAAAAACAAAACAAAAACAAAAACAAAACAAACAAAAATAAGACTAAGCTTCATAGGACTAGATTAAAAAGGCCTGAGATCTGTGTTGGCGTGTTTTCAACCAGTTTTCAACCTCCAGAGCATCTTTTTATCGGAGATTTTTAGTTTTATTTCTCTCCGTTCTACTCCGTTTAGCCAGTGGATGAAGAAAGGCAGTCCAAACATACTTGGACATTCTAAGTATCTGATATCACAAAATGTGAACTACCAGGGATATTAGGGCTTTTCTTGTCCTACTTTACTATGAATATAGCATTTTAAGGAAGGCAGGGAAGGAGTTTATTCAGACTCACACTGTGCTAGAGGCAAAACCAAGCTTTGAACTCAGATTGGCAAAGTCTCCATCCAGTGAGTTTACTACTGATTACACAATTTGGTTATTTGCAAAACCTCTGAGAGAACTTTGAACCTTCCCATAATATCTCATATCACCCAATAATTAAGATTTGAGTAGACGAGTGTGATACCATTGGAATACTGTTAATTTTAAGATGCAGGTGAAAGAACACTAGAAGTAGAAAGAATGTACAGGTGCAGATATGTTATTCTCCAAGATGAAATTAAAATTCATACAAACTATTAAGGTCTTATTAAATCATACATTCTGTTAATTGCAGTAAACCATGTGACTGGAGATTTGTTACATATTTTTCAGGTTAATGTGTGCTAAGATTAAACATGATGATATTATTTGTACCTTAGGCATGCTTGAAATAAATTCTGTGTATAGGGTTTTAAATGTGGTTCTATAGAAGCAAAAATAAAAAGGAAGCAATATAATATAATATCAATTTTCCTGCTAAAAATAGTCATGTGAACTAAGTATAATGTTTCATAACTCAATAACCCAAACATTTGTTTTTAGACCATTTAATTAATCAATAAGTTGAAAAAATAGGTGCATCCCATTTTCTCTCACTTTATGAGAATTACCTGTGGAACTTTGTGAATTAGGTAATTTTTAAGAGCTTCAAAACCTCAGACCTTCATTTCACAACACATTCACCGTCAGATGGTCCAAAGAGTCCTCAAGTTGGAATTTTCCCTAATGGAATTGCAGAGTGATTCAAATTAGCTGTGTAGCAATTTGATATAGCAAAGGTTATTGGTATTTTTAAGTCCTTAAGGGCATTGCCTAGATCTAAAGATTATTATTACCATTATTATTGTTGATTAGGACAGTTACACAGATTAGACTTCATTACTCCTGTTTATAATTTACCCCAGAGGTTGGAAAACTATGAACTATGGGCTCAATCAGGCCCACTGGTTGTTTGTGTAAAACTGGAACATAACCATATCAATTTATTTACATCTTGTCTATAACTCTTTTTATGCTACAACAGCAGAGTTGAGCAGTTGGAAAAGAGATGCCATGGCACTCAAAGCCTAATGTATATACAATCTGTCTTCTATAGTAAGAGTTTTTCTTTGTTATTTTTTGTTTGCTTGTTTGTTTTTGTTTTCGTTTTTGGGTCACACCTAAAGCACATTACTCTCTGTGGACTCATGGATCATATGGAGTACTGGGTTTGAACTAAGGTTGGCTGCATGCAAGGCAAAGGCCCTCGCCACATTACTATTACTCCAGTTCGAATAGAAAGTTTTTCACATATAGTTTGCCAGTAGATTTCTCTCTATTTCTTTCTCTGTCTCTGTTTCTGTCTTTATCTGTGCCTTTCTTTCTCTCACACACACTAACATACATACACACTCTTTTAAAAATATGTAAGAGAGAAGTTGATAGGCACTTGCCTTGACAGATAGCAACCCAGATAAAATCCTTGACATCATATAAGGTCACTTGAGACCCACCAGGACTGAGAAATATCAGAAACAAACTACAACACCTCGAACCCCCACACTAAAACAAAGAAAAATTATAATTACCTGGACAAGATTTGCCTTTCAGACTGGGTAATTTGCCAATCACCAATCTAGACCATTAATAAATCAATGAATCAAATCCTCATTTGTTTTATTTACATATTCTGACTGTGCGACAACCAATTTCTAGCTCTCAATATATGTCATCAAGGAGTAGATAACATATGTAATAGCATATTTTATACTATGTTCATCAGATTGAATAAATTGTCTCAAAAACATAGTTAACAGAGTTAGCAGTAAAATGTAGTAAAATATTTAGAAAAAAACACATTTTAAGTGTTTAGTCACTTTAACAAAATTAATTTAATCATAAGTTTATAATTTAATAAATTATATTTAACAACCACCTCCCCAAAATCCTTGAAATTTGAACCACTGGTTTTGCTGGGAATACAATACAAGCTTCTCACATACCTTCCCTCAGCAGGGTTGAGTTTAAAAAACTACAGTTAAGAAAATTTTCAAATTTTAGAAAAATTTAAACAATTAAAATGTTAAATACCTCATTACCATTTTAATTTAGAAAGTTACAATTTTCTCCACTCTCAGAAAGTTATAACTTTTAAATTATTTCCTAATTTTTAAAGGAAGAAATAAGCATGACATATAGGCTAACTATCTGTATTGTTTGTGAAAATGGTATTTATTAAAATTAGGATATATCTAAAATAAATAGTGCATTTTATCAAGACACTCAACAATTAAACTCACATTCTCCGTCCTCAAATATATTTTCTTTTAGATTCAAAAAAAATAAAACACCAACTCTTCTCTAACAGGTAGATTTGATCCTAATGATCTTGATTACTTCAAAATATTTAATGGATAAATTTATAATCTATTCACTAGCAGAAAATTTTGGACATTTTGTGATCAATTTGCTTATTTACAATACTAATGAATTGAAAAGACAGAGAAGTGTTATTGCTGCTTTGCTGACACCTCACTACCATTGTTGTCATGCTTTAGACAATTTGTTGTACAAAGTTTCTTTTTTACATAACTTCAAATTCAATAGACTTGGAAACCAGAGTGAGGTAAAGCATTTGCAGACTAAGGAAACTCCAAAAAGAAGGAAATTCACCAGATGGGTTTCTATTGTGCATGGGTTTTTAAAAAAGATATTTAACATTTTGTGTTTTAAAGGAAAAAAAACCCACAAAACTAATTACTGTCAACTGTATTTTAAGTTTTCAGCTATCTAGCCAGCAGAAAGCTATTATTAAGCCACTGTAAGCCTCCTTTGCTTTTCTTCCCACATAAGAATTATTATTTTATTCACAATATTGATGTCATAATAGAGGTTGTCAATCAGATACTCAAATTACTGCCTAAAAAAGAAAAAAATAACCGAGGGTCTTCATATTTTTTAAAAACACATACATAATATGGGATATAAATATCCCTTCTTACTCTCACTCCAGTTGTTACTAAGAAAATAAATGAGAAGATCCCCTTATTAGATAATACTGCAGCTCCTAGGTTTTACAAGTTCATTTCTTTTTCTTTAATGTCCAACTCCCAATTATTCTTTGATATCATGAGAAACTTTAGCATCTGAGCAGCATGAAAATAAACACTTGGTAAGAAATTATTTATACAAAGTCTTCTTCCCTAAACAGCAATCTTCATTTTCATTATCAGGGCTGCCAGCAACTTATATTGAGACAATGGGTAAACCCATAGCTCATAATAATTTGAATGGGGTAAGCCAAAAAGCATCTAAAATATTGCTATTTAAAATCGTAGTAAAACTTAAAGACTCTATTTAAAGGGTCTTGTGTTCCCCCCCACCATCATCTGCATTTATGATGAAAATAAAATAGGTTTAAACTAACTAGTGGAACCTCATTTTCTATCTTTCTTTAATTTAGATCAAATAAATCCTTACACACTCTTTAGGAACTTCTTAGAATTCTTTACCATTATTTACCCATTATTTAAATTAATATTAAAAATAGCTTTTACTTCAAAATTTTTATTGGCAGTTAACCTCTGATCAAATTGTAGCAGATAGCTAAGAATCTGTATTAGTTTAAGTCACCTCCCATTCAGGTCTCATGAGTCATGAAATATAATAAAAGACTATGTCAATTAATAAGAAAATAAAAATACATGTGTCTAACTTTAAATTTTCTTGTCATAGGAAAATCATTACCTAAAGAGGAAGATTATTTTATGGTTTCTACCAAGTGAGCAAGCAAATGCTATTTTGTGATGGTTATTTAATTTTATATCGAAAGAGATGAAGTATGAAATTAATTGATTTATAGAAATTTTCAATTGCTGTGCTTCACATGAGATAAAAAATGACACAGACACTTAGAAAAATAAAGGTACAAATACATATTAAATGTGCCTATCAAAAAGATAGAGAGATAACATTTCTGGATATAGTACAGAGATTGAGAGACCCTCATATCACCTTAAAGCCATCCACCATGGTTTTAGAAGAACTGCGTACAAAAACCAAATTTGATTTGGCTCTTCCATTGCAAGAAATACTTCAGTAGCACTTAACATATCTCAGTTGTCAATTCATAATGTTCATGGAATAGTTGATATCAGGTTTCTGCCTAAAATGCTAGCCTCATTTTCTACTACTGCTGAACCTACACTTCCCTTGCTTCAGACATATTTAAATCTGGTGATTACTTAAAATTATGTGGTTTCATGCCTTTGTAGCATCATTTTCATTCCCAGAACACATCTGAGCTCTGAATTATGCTTTCAAGATCTTTTGAGAAATTCAAAGTCTATCCCTATTACTTATATTTTATTATGTTTGCACATCAACCCTTTTATAGATTTAACTGCACTGTAAGACCTTCTTTATAATGCCTTCTTTAATGTAGCTTTCTTTAATGACCCTTTCTTTTTTATATCCCTTTCTTGACTCCATAACCTGACTGCTAGGTACACACAGCATATGTGATAAAACCTCATCGAACAAAGATATGAATATATCACACTTGGGTTTTTCAGTCTGTATTTAATCAATTCCTAGCTTCAGAAGATTCTGCTTTTAAGAGCAATGGAAAGTTTTTCATAAAATTTTAAGAACAAAATTCTCCAAAGACCTTTAGTTTCTCACATCCAACTCTTTAGTAATACAAGACTGAAGACAATGTGCTCACTTGTTCAGTGGCCAACATAATATTGTTCCAGTGGCTCTTCTTAATTTCCCAAGTCATAAAAACTGAAGTCACCACACATTCCATATCTAACTCATTATCAGGTTCACCTATTTTTCATCTCTCCTGGAAATGTTCAAGCTTTATGTAGCAACCTATATATGCCTCAACTATTGTTAAAGGCTTCTAACTTACTCTCTCTTCTGACTCCCCATTTCCAACTACTGCCCACACCATAGTCAACATAACATTTCAGGATGCAAATGTTACAGTATGGCATAGCGTAACTTCAAACTATTCAGTAGGAATAAAAGTTAAACATTCTTTGAGAAACTTTCAGATTCTGCATGATCTTACTTGACTTCCCAGTCTCAATGCAGCTTTCTCACTTCTCTCCATCTGAATGTTAACTGCTTTACAGCTCCACAAATGTCATATTCATTCTGTCTCTAGAGCTTATATATATATATATTCTGCATACATGTCCTATTCAGCAAGTTTCAGACACTCATAACAAAGTATTACTACATATATATTTCTTATACCCTCCTTACTATCTCTTGGTCATTGTGCTTTCATCTCATAAGACTAAATATTTTCTATGTTTTAGTATTCAGAACACTAAAAAATTCATTATGTTTAATGTTAAAAAAAGGAGTCAGTCATGATTGAATGAAAAGAATGATCATTAGTTCTTCTGGAAAAATCTCTGAAGGTTGTCACATAGGTTCCCAAAAATTACATCACTGTTTCACAGATTTATCAGAAA
Organism: Crocidura indochinensis; assembly: GCA_004027635.1. NCBI lineage: Eukaryota > Metazoa > Chordata > Mammalia > Eulipotyphla > Soricidae > Crocidura > Crocidura indochinensis. Next base: position 8,957 of record PVKC010028833.1, read on the forward strand.
AACAATCATTCCCTGCTCATTTGTCATACACCAATGCCTTTTCACTATTATAAAATAATTGAGATTAATTTCTGTTTATCTATGATTTTATGCTTCAATACCTGTATAGAACTAACTATAAACTAATAATTTATCAACTATCAAAAATTTTAATCAAAGATCAATATTTATCACATATCAATTACCAATTGATGTTTGTTAAAATACTGAATAAACAAATTTGAGAGTATGAATATGCAAATGGAGTCTTCCACACTTATTAAACTGAAACTAAACTAAAACTTTCAAATCTTTTCCTTTTTAATGTTTTAATGGTATCTGAGTTATTAGATTCTTTAGACTTTTTTCTTCACTCAACTCATATATACCTTACATTTTATTTTTCTATTTTATTTAATTTTGTAATAGTACCAATATAATTACCTTAAACTTATAGTTCTACCATACAATGTCTATGACAAGAAGGCTAGGATATTTCATCATTATCCCTAGATCCCTTCCAATTGCCCTCCCCCCAAATTCATATCAGAGTTTGGTTGATGTAATTTAGGGTTATTTTCATTAGGGATTCTCTAAAATCTTTGTTTCTTAATACTCCATGAATGAATGAGATGGTCTGGTGTTTTTCTTTGTCTTTCTTACTCACTTCACTTAACATGATAGCCTCTAATTATTTCCAAGTTAGAGGAAATAGCTGAATTACATCTTTCCTCATCAATGAGTAGTATCCTATATTGTATATCTACCAAAATCTCCCTATTCATCTATTGTTGGGCATTTTTTTCTATATCTTGCCTATTATAAATAACTCAGAAATGACATGGATGTGGATCTGGCCTTTTAGGATTGAAGTTTTATGTTCATGGGAATAAAGGTTGCATGAAAGTTCTTTTCTTGGGGCCTGGGAGATAGCATGGAGGTAAGGCATTTGCCTTTCATGCAAAAGGTCATCGGTTCGAATCCCGGTGCCCCATACGGTCCCCCGTGCCTGCCAGGAGCAATTTCTGAGCATGGAGCCAGGAGTAACCCCTGAGTACTGCCCGGTGTGACCCAAAAACAACACACACACACACACACACACACACACACACACACACAAAAGAAAGTTCTTTTCTTAATTTGCTTTTTTGGGGGGGGTATTTTTTCGGGGGGGTCACACCCAGCAGCGCTCAGAGGTCACTCCTGGCTATATGCTCAGAAATCGCTCCTGGCAGGATCCGGGGTTTATATGGGATGCGGGATTCGAAACACTGTCCCTCTGCGTGAAGGCAAGCGCCCTACCTCCATGCTATCTCTCCAGCCCTCTTTTCTTAATTTTTGAGAAGTCTATATACCATCCTCCAAAGAGGTTTAACCAAGTAGCAGTCCCACCAGCACGAAATAAAAGTTCTATTTTTTGCCACATTCCTGCCGGCTCTTAATTGCTTTCCAACTTTTTACATAGACCATTCTTTCTAGCACATAAACCTTTAGATTACACATTTGCTGTTCTCTTTTCTGGCTTGAAATCTTTGTGACTCAGCTTCCAGAGTGCCTCAGTTGGGGTTCTTACTTGTAAGATGCAAAAGTTGACTGCAGCTGATTAAGCAGAAAACAAGGTCATTAACGGATAGTAGTTAGCTCACAGTATTATAGGGAGATTTAAGGAACTAGTGTCAAATTTCCAGGAATTATACCCCAATCATGTTGGAAAACAAGCCTGATGAAAAGAAGTTTCTTATTCCCAGTACTTTACTATTGAATGAGTTACTTTCAAAACTGCAGCCTTGTTATAGCGTTATTATACTCATGCCAGGACTTCAGCTCTGTCATTGCAGTTCTCCTTAAATCAAAAGACTTCTATTGCCTCTTATTAGTTAAATGGACCCATAGCAAATGGACCCTTTAGATTGTTCATTTCTACACTGAAATCTAGAGAGGGTGAAATCTCATAGTATAGAGCAGTTATTTGTTAAAATATATAGTCTATAGGGAAATTGGAAAGGACATTTTCGTGTTTCTACATCTGGCAGGCTGACCACTTAAAACAGAACAAAATCTTAAGAGAAAGAAATATTTAAAAGTTAAACATCAGTGAGACATACCACTGATGTCTATTCCATATAGCATGGCACAAATTTGGCCATTGTGTTTCTCTTCTCATTGGAAGTGAACCCCAACCGATTTACATTACCTATCACAACTAAACTGCTGATTCATAAGGGACTTATGCTAAAAGACCATTATTAAAACCTAGATAACTTTTAAAGACTAATTATATATTATTCTAGAACTCTCTGGGAGATATTTAGAGCAGTTTTCATAGCACAAACTTTGGAAAACAAATATCTGACCTTGAAATTTAACTTTGTCTTTTGTTTTTTTGTTTATTTGTTGTTTTTTTTGATAGTACCCAGAATTGAATCCAGGGCTTCACATATATGAGGCATTTGTTTTACCTTTGAATCATACATATCCACTTACTCCAAACCATTGTTAATTAAGTTCATGACTTTGATGAACAATTAATCTACATCACAGGACAAAAATCTTAAATTACATAATAATTATTTAAGAAGACGTATATTAGTAAGTACACAATTGGGTTTTATTTCTGATCTAATCATGATGAATAAGGTTAAATTTTGTTAGCAATCTCCCAAATTTAGTGGTTTTAAGCTATAAATTTCACTTACTTGATACTTAGTAAGGTGTGAATAAGGATCTACTCCATATAATTCTTAATCTGTGAGGCCAATGGATGTAAATTCCACTGCTTGGAACATTATTGAGAGATACATAGAGTACAGTAAATTAAACATTATTCCATAAAGCTTCTACCCAGAAGTAATGTCAAATCATGAATAGCCACATATTATATGCACCCTTCTTGTTAAGCATGAAAGAGCTATTATTAAAGCAGAAGCTGAAAAATATGACAGAAGAAATGAGATTACTGTTAAAACTTACTGAGAAGCACACAGTAAAAACCCAATACAGATGTAAGCATTGTCCTTCAACTTTGAAAAATTCGCAATGAGTATCACAATGTTAATACTATACACAGAAGAAACTCCTCACTTATCTTTATAGCAAGGCAGCTGAATTCAGGAATCAATAACTACAACGGCTCAAACAAAGATATGAGACAAATGACTGGAAATGGAATATATTATGAATGGGCATGATATAACCTCATATGTCCTTGAAGCACTGTTCTTTTAAATTTCCCGTTCTCTTATCTAATCATGGCCTTTATGATCCTTCTGCCTGTCAGTCATGAACTATGCTGCCTTAAGGAAAACTAACATTTATAGCAGAAATGTAAAGATAACAAAATTACTTTGAATTTCCAGAATTCCAAAACATCTTATTGAAGTACTAATCAGAAAAAAAATAACTGACAAGTTATGTTTTTTGATATATAAGGAGTTTTGCTGAGAGGAGAAAAGGCTTTTGATAATCAAAGTGGAAAACTTTGAGGAATGAATGAAGAATATAAGGTGCAAGCATTGGCCATACGAAACAGGAGGAAAACAAATCAAAGTTTGCTGCATTTTAGAGAAACAAGAGAAGGTTCACCTGACTTACAGTGGAAGGTAAAAGATAGAGAGTGGAAAAGCTTAAAATCTTGATGAATCCAGAGACTTGATTAGGAGAAGAAGCATCAGTGAGACAGGAAAAGTAAGCCAAAGCCAATAGGCTTTTGCTACCATTTGGGTAAATACTACCTGTGGCCATAGTAAGAAGCAAAGATAGTCATTTCTCTAAAGACACCATGAACTAGTTAAGACAAAGTTTCTATTAGTAAACCTCAATATTTTCCTTGAACTACAACTTAAATGGATATTCTTAGCTCCTTTAAATGGAATCAAATGTTCTTGACTTGTAAGGAAAGAAAACACAACAAGCAATTGATATCAATATGAACTTGTCAAAAAGAGAATGAGATTTATACTTAGATAATCTGGGTTACAGTATGAGTCCTTCTTCTCACTCTACCATCTCTATCCCAAATAAAGATTGGATTAGATTGCTGGATCTATCTCTTCAAGAAATGATTTCAGCAAGAATTTTTTTTAGCAAATGAATATTTGGAAAGTGAATTAAAACCACAAGGTAAAGTACTTAACTTAAATATAAATAATGCTGATAAATAAGAAAAAGCTAATAGTTTTTATCACTCATTCTTTTATCACTTTTTCCTGGCCCCATTAAGTACTGTAAGTGAAATAGCTTACAATCACATAATCTCTATTTTATAGATGGTGAAATTGAAGTAGAGAGTATTAAATGTTTAGGATGTGATTTTAGGTAATCTGGGCTTAGCTTTCAGAGATGCAATCAGAACTCAGCACCCCATTATTATCTAGGATCAAGTAGTTCATGTCTCTTGCTGTCCTTCAATAATTCAAGCATGTTTATCAACATGAGAACTTGTTATAAATTAGTAACTGTGTTAGTCACAGGAATAAAGAAATCGATTAGACATAGCATCACACTCTTGAACAATCTTGCACTCTGGTCTTTGCTGCAATGGTTCATTAGTTCTAAATTGTTCATGAGATTTCTCCATGAAGATCTAAGAGGCAATGGAAATAGCTCTGTGTATCATTTGCCACCAGACACATGTGTGGCAGTAGGTAAATAATCTTAACTTAAACTGTGTGTGTTGTTTCCTATTCAATGTTTTCAGTCCTTCAATTACACAATCCTTCATCTATGACAAAAAATTCGGTGAATCCCAGGCATTTATTCCAATTCTATTAATTGCTTCATCTTCTTTTCAAATCCAGAAGTGTGTTACTATTTCCTAGAATCTAATTTATTCAATGTAGAACAATCTATGATGATCCAGAGGACACAAAATCACTTCTATCAGCTTAAAATTATCTAGAATGAAATTCATACTGTCCTCTAGCACTGACTTCTAATATTGTGGACAAAAGAGTGAGTTACTAATGTGTAGAGAACACATTCCTCTATCAGGAATCATGCATAGTAAGACTACAATGACAAGAGACTTGCTATTCTAATGAATATTGTTTGTAAAATTGAGATTTTGTTGGTTGTTCCCAATTATATTAGCATAATTTGAGATTATGTTGGTTGATTATTAGCTCCCAATTCTGCTGTAACTGAAACTTTCCTTCATTTCGATCTTCTGCTTCAATGCCTACCTACTTGGTACATCTCTGTGCTTTTTTTTTTTTTGAGAGATAATATAGAGCTTTGGAAAAGAATCAAAATCAGACAAGCCTCTGCCCTGTCACAATGTAATGACCCTCAGCATAAACAAAGTCAGTCTCAATATTAGGTTCTAAATTCATCTATTGGAATTACAACAATTTCCTTACAGTTTTTTGAAAACAAAAAATGATATGTTGTCATGAATTCAATAAGCACCAAGAATAAGTACCTGCTATTGAAAATATACTGGGTACCTAAACTAAATGCTGTTTTTGTGCCGTTTCTTATTCCATTTGTTTGATTTCTCTTTCTTAACCTAAACTCTGATTTTTCACTACAGCAGAAAGAACACATTTCACTGGAAACTCAAGGATATTTGCTCTGGCATGTACACAAAATGTTGGTAATTAAAGGTTAGATTCAATAAATATAATCTCAATATTTAAAAAGTTTTAAAATTCCACTTTTTTCTTCCAAAATTCATCTCCAATTAAAACAAGGGCTCTTGGATTGACTGCCAGTGTACACATTCCTGTTCTACCTTACTACTCATAGGGTGATGTCAGACAAATATCCAACTTCTCTGATTCACAATTTTCTCTATGCTAGGTAAAGAAAAAGAATTAGTCTATTGAATTCATATTGTTAAGATTAAATATTGATCAAGTGCCTGTCATAGAGTGAACATCCAACATAATAATTTTATTGTTAAAACCAGTATATTTATATGTTCTCAAGCTTCAGTAAACAATGTTTAGTGGATTCTATTAATTACTTTATGTTCTTTTCAAATCAATGTACTCTTTTCTTCCAGCATAGATCATTCTAACTCCTACCAGAATCAATCATGTTGTTTTCTGACTACAAGTCCTGCAGCCAGCTTTAATTTCTTCAAACCACCTTCTACATGACAGCCCTAATCATCTTTTAAAATAATATTTAGTTTTTATTGAATAATATTGACTTCTACTGCTGAATATATTTTAGTGGTATAATTGCATGCCTCTTCAAAATATATTTTTATGACTGCGTCCTACTGGGGGAACTGTGAACTGTGGGGACTCTCTTTCTCTGCTGCTTTCTTTGCTGAATTCTTGGAGTTCCCCCCAAAGAACAGAGCCCTGAGAAGTGATCCAGAGGTCGCTGCAAGCTGGGGCTGCCAGCTGACTAATCAGTGAGTAAGAACCGGCTGGCTAAGGAGATTCCCAATTGGAGAGCTGGTTGCTCCTCCTACGGGAGACTCCGCCCTAC
>PVKC010028834.1:0-15306 GCA_004027635.1 Crocidura indochinensis
TTTTTTTTTTTTTTTTCAAAGAACCAGCTTTTGTTTTGTTGATCTTTCGGATTGTTTTTTGGATTTCCACTTCATTAATTTCTGCTCTATGCTTTGCTATTTCTTTCTGCCTACATATTTTGGGGTCCTTCTGTTGATCATTTTCTAATTTTGTAAGCTGTGTCATTAAGCTATTTACGTAGGCCTCTTTTTCCTTCCTGATGTGTGCTTGCAAAGCTATATATTTTCCTCTTAGTATCACTTTTGGTGTGTCCCATAAATTCTAATAATTTGTATCTTCAGTGTTCTGTGTTTTCAGGAATATTTTGATTTCCTCTTTGACTTCATTTTGAACTCACTGGTTTTTCATAATGAACTGTTTAATTTCCAGGTGTTAAGGTTTTTCTTTTGTGTTCTTTTTATTTCACTTCTAATTTTAGTGCCTTATGATCTGAGAGGTAGATCTGTACAGTTCCTATCCTCTTCACTTTATGGAGATATGTTTTATGGGATAGTATGTGGTCTATCCGTAGAATAAACCATGTGCATTGGAGAAGAATGTGTACACAGGCTTTGGAGTACTAGTATATATATACTAGTCCACTTTCTTCCATTTCTTTTTTCAGACCTATTATATTCTTGTTGGTTTCAGCCTGGTTGACTTAGCAAGTGGTGACATGACAGTGTGAAGTCTCCCAGTAATATTTCGTCTGTCCCTGATTGGGTGCATATATGATTAGGAGTATGATTTCTTCCTGTTGTACATATCCCCTGTTTATCACAAAATATACATCTTTATTCCTTTTAACTTTTCTGAGTCTAAAGTTTGCATCATCTAATATTAACATGGGAACTTCAGATGTTTTTAAGGGAGTTGTTTGCTTAGATGATTTTTCTCAAGCCTTTGGTTTTGAGTATGTTTGTTCTGACTATTCAGATGAGTTTCATGTAGGCAACAGAATGTTGGATTCATTTTTTTTGATCCATTTTGCCACTCAGTGTCTCTTAACTGGTCCGTTTAGTTTATTGGCATTGATGGAGATAATTGTCATTGGATTTAATGTCATCTTTGTTTAGAAGTTTGGTGTATCTATTGGTCTGTCTTGTCTTAAAATTGTTGTTTTCTAACTATGACGTACCATTTCATGCCACAGAGATTGGTGCACATCACAAAGAATGAGAACAAGCAGTGCTGGTGGGGATGTGGAGAGAAAGGATTTACTGCTGGTGGGAATGCCATCTAGTCCAACCTTTATGGAAAGCAATGTGAAGTTTTCTCCAAAAACTGGAAATTGAACTCCCATACGATCCAGCTATACCACTCCTAGGGATAGACCCTAGGAACACAAAAATACAATTCAAAAATCATCTTCCTCAAACCTATATTCATTGGAGTACTATTTACAGTAGCTAACAATGGAAACAACCAAGATGCCTTTCAACAGATGAATGGTTAAAGAATCTGTGGTACATATTCACAATGGAATATTATGCAGCCGTCAGGAGAGATAAAGTTGTGAAATTTTCCTATACATGGATGTACATGAAATCTATTGTGCTGAATGAAATAAGTCAGAGAGAGATATAGACACAGAATAGTCTCACTTATCTATGAGTTTTAAGAAAAAAAGATATTTTTGTAGTAATCCTCAAAGACAAAGAGAGGAGGACTGGAAGTTCCAGTTCACTACATGAAGGTCACCACAGAATGGTGAGTGCAGTTAGAGCAATAACTGAGAACTATCATAACAATGTTAATGAATGAGGGAAGTAGAAAGCCTGTCTAGAGTACAGGTGGCGTGGAGTGGGAGGAGGGAGATTTGGGACATTGGTGATGGGAATGTTGCACTGGTGAAGGGGAGTGTTCTTTACATGGCTGAAACCAGCTACAATCACATTTGTAATCAAGGTGTTTAAATAAAGATATTAATAAAAATAATTGTTTCACGTTTTCTTTTAAGGTTGTTTTTGCATCTGTAAAATTTCTGCATTGTTGTTTATCTGTGAAGCTATGCATACTTCCTTCAAACCTGAAAGAGAGTCTTGCTGGGTGCAGTATTCTAGGTGAATCATTTGTTTCATTTAGTCTTGTCACAAATCCCACAACTGTTTTCTGGCCTTGATGGTTTCTTGTGATATGTCTGCTCTAATTCTTAAGGATGCTACTTTGAATGTAATTTCCCTTTCTGATCTTGCCGCTTTTAGTATTCTGTCCCTATCAGCAGGGATTCATCATTGTGACTAGGATGTGTCTTGGGGTGCTTTTCTTCGTGTCTCTTTTAGCTGGTACTCTTTGGGCATGCAAGATTTGGTGCTTGCAATCTTTAGCACTGGGATTTTTTTTGCAATGATGTTTTTGTCTGTTAATTCTTCCTGGGGATTTTCTTCTTGAGTCTCTGGGACTCCAATGATTCTTAAGTTGTTTCTGCTGAGTTTATCAAAGACTTCTACTTTCATCTATTCACATTCTTTGAGTAATTTTTCCATTGTCTGATCATTTGCATTAAGGCTATTTTCTATTTTCTTCTGCTTTATGGAGTTGTTATGCATCTTATCTTCCAGCTCATTGATTCTCTCTTTGACTTCTCTTAACCTGTTGAAGAGGCTTTCCATTGAGGTTTTCAATATATCTATGGAGTTTTTCAGTTTGGAGATTTCTGATTTCTCTCTTTGTGTTCTATTCAGCTTGATCTATGTTTTCTTTGATTTCTATAAGGATCCTCCATATTTCTTCTTTATCTGAGAGACTAACTAAGTGCGTGGCCCTTTTTAGATCTTGAGAGCAGCCACCTTCATTCTCTGTGCATGATGTTTGCCTATGTTGTTTCCCCATTGTCATGCTTATAGTGTGGTATTTTTTTTTTTTTTTTTTGGTTTTTGGGCCACACCCAGTGACGCTCAGGGGTTACTCCTGGCTATGCGCTCAGAAGTCGCCCCTGGCTGGCCTGGGGGACCATATGGGGCACGGGGGATCCAACCGCGGTCCGTTCAAGGCTAGTGCGGTAAGGCAGGCACCTTACCTTCAGCGCCTCCGCCCGGCCCCTAGTGTGGTATTTTTAAATGTGTTATTCATGGAGTGGCTGTGCTCCTCTGGAGCCCCCTGGCTGCTGTGGAGCCTCTAGAAGATAGTTTTAGCTGGTCTTTTCTTTCTTGGCCTCCTCAAGCAGAAATTCAGGAAACAGAACAGCAAGCAGGAGGAAGCAGCATGATATCTTTCAGTTTCTCTCCTTGTGGTGTTTTATTCTTGATGAAGCCTTTAGCTTCAATATCATGGAATGTTCTGCCTGAATTTTCCTCTATGTATTTTATAGTTTCATGCTGTAGACGTGCTGTGTCTATATCAATTCTCGTGGGTCATAGTCCTTTCACTGGAGGAAAACAGGTAACATGAGCAGCCGAATATGAATAAATGAAACCACATAGAGAATGTGGGGTCAACACATTTCTGGCAAGAGTGCGACAAGTTTAATTTTTTGAGCAGTGGAATTTATAGGGGTAAAATTAGCCACAGGGAAAGAATAATTCTAATCACAAAGCCTAGTATAACAATAACAATACCTAAGCTATGGGTGTGACTAAAAATTCTAAGCTACTTTATAATTGATTGTACTAAGTTCTTGAAGAATGTTGCTTGAATTTAAATAGGGACTGCCTTGAATCAATATAGTAGTTTAGGTAAGATGATCATTTTGATGATATTATTTCTCCCAATCCATGAGCATGGAATATTCTTTCACTTCCTTAGGCCTTCTTCTATTTCTTTTTGAAGTGTTTTGAAGTTTTTGTGATATAGGTCTCTTTTGGACTCTATTTTAAATGGGACAGACACTTTGATCTCTTTCTCCTTTGAGGTGTTATTTGTATAAATGAATCCAACTGTCTTTTGTGTATTGGTTTTGTAGCTGGCCACTTTACTGTATTTTCTGTGGACTCATTAGGATCTTCACTGTATATCATCATGACATCTGAGCATCCTCTTTTCTGATTTGGATTCCTTTGATTTCTTTTTCTCATCTGATTACTATTGCTAAGACTTCTAATACTATGTTGAATAACAGTAGGGCCAGTGAACAACCTTACTTAGTGCCTGAAATTAGTGGAAATTCCTTCAGTTTTTTGTTATTAAGAATATGTTTGTGGGACTGGTGAGTTGGCGCTAGAGGTAAGGTATCTGCCTTACAAGCACTAGCCAAGGAAAGATCGCAACTGTGGTTTGATCCCCTGGCGTCCCATATGGTCCCCCCAAACCAGGGGCAATTTCTGAGCACTTAGTCAGGAGTAACCTCTGAGCATCTAACGGGTGTGGCCCAAAACAAAACAAACAAAAAAAGTATGTTTTCTGTGAGGCCTGAGCGGTAGTGCAGCAGTAGGGCATTTGCCTTGCATGCAGCTGACCATGCCTCCATCCCCTGGCATCCAATATGGTTCCCCAAGCCAGGAGCGATTTCTGAGCTCATAGTCAGGTGTAACTCTTTATCATCACTCGATCTGGCCCCTATCCCCCCTCCAAAAATTATGTTTGCTGTGGGCTTTATATAGCTAGCCGTTACTATCTGGAAGAAGGTTTCTTTTATACCTATTTTGCTGAGGGTTTTCATCAAGTTCATCTATGTGATTCTTCATCTATGTAATTCTGCTACATGGCTTGCTGACAAAATTTTAGTTCCTTTAGTACCATTTTATGAATTCTCTCATCTTCTGTAAGAGTTTTTCTATGAGTTTTTTAAATCATTAATCTATATATTGATTAATATCTTAAGCTAGTGACTACTTTATTTCTGTGACTAAAATATTAAGTGTTGATTTTAGGTCCTCAGGTGTTTTGGTTGGCTTGAAAATTTGCCAGGGGTTCTTTTTTGTTTGTTTGTTTTTGTTTTTGTTTTTGGGTCACACCTGGCAGTGCCCAGGGGTTATTCCTGGCTCCATGCTCAGAAATTGCTCCTGGCAGGCACGGGGGACTATATGGGGCACCGGGATTCGAACTGATGACCTTTTTGCATGAAAGGCAAATGCCTTTCCTCCATGCTATCTCCCGGGCCCAGGGGTTCTTTACATACCCCAATTGCAGTTGTCTTTTTCAGTTTTCCCATTGTTCTTTGAATTTACACATAAATTCAAGCTCAAGTTTCTGGTGGTTTAAGAAAGTGATCTATTGAATTTGTTTTATACAAGTTGGCTAGAGGTATATATGTTTTAGTGGTTATTTTTTAAACACACAAGGTTATCTATGTGTGATAAAATATTGCCAACTAACTTATTTGTTTGTTCAACAAAGTATTGAGTTGTATATTTTTAATAGAAAGAAGTGCTAGTTCCAATCTTTCTGAGATGGGATAGGAGACAGTAGGGAAACCAGAACCAATGGTGGGATATGGATGCAACCTAGGCACAGACTTTGGAGGAGGCACCTACTATGCCTGATAGAAGTGACTGGAGGGTTTCTTTCTCTGCAGGCAAACCTGAGATGGGACCATAAACAGCAGGGAGATCAGGACCAATGGTAGTATACAGACCACATTAACATTTTTAAGCAATTCAAAGGATTTAATAAAAGTTAAAAAAAATTCACATAACAAAAGACAATGATTTTGTTGAGTTTACCTTTTGTCTTATTTTCCATTGATCTTACCATGCTATTATCCAAATGTTTCTATCAATTCCCCAACCTCCAACATTTTCTAGTTTATGAATATATCCCATGGTGGTTTAGAAAACTTATTTTTACACAAACTACATGATCCCACCAAAATTTTAATATACCCTTAAAGTTGACCAGCACCTGCTTCATCTATGATCTTTCCCCTTGTCCTGAAAAACATATGCTTTTAACTTGTCCACTGCCTTAAAGAGGTATAGCATTTTCCTAGTTTTTCTTGTTTATTATGAAAGTAGAAGGAAAACAAACTTATATGTTGTGTTTAGGGTCATTCTGGATTGCTAAGTAATATTCTCCAGTAACCCTTTTAAGAAAAGGATGCAAAAAATAAAGTCTTTGAACTCTTCGATATCAAAAAATGTCTTTGTTTTGCCTTCAAAATTGAATGTCAGTTTGGTGGGTAGATAGATGATTCTAGACTTAGAACCTTCTTTCTGTAAAACTTGGATGATGTTGGCCCATTTGCTTCTAGCATCCAGAGTACTTACTGTCAGTTGGATTCTAGTCCCTCTATAAGTTATTTCTTCCTCTCTCACTCTCTCTCTCTCTCTCTCTCTCTCTCTCTCTCTCTCTTTCTGGAAAGTCATAAGATATTTTTTTTGTCATGAGAATTCCAAAACTTCACTAAGATATGTCTGGAGGTGAGTCTATTTTCATTAAATTTACTGGGAACTTGTAGGTACTAACAATTTCAAGATTGGAATCTCTCTTGAGTTCCAGGAGTTTTCTTTATTATTTCCTTGATTATATCTTCTGCTCCATTTTCTTTACAATAATGTTCTGGGATTCCAACTAAAAGGATATAGATACTTCTGGATGTATCCTTGATGCCTCTTAGCCCTACATTACCATTTTAATAATGTTGTCCTCCCAACCATGAGCAGAAGATTTACTTCCATTTCCAAGTGTCCTCTTATTTCTTGAAGCAGAGTTTTGCTAGAGAGATAGCATGGAGGTAGGGCATTTGCCTTGCATGCATAAGGATGGTGGTTTGAATCCCAGCCTCCCATATGGTCCCCTGAGTCTGCTAGGAGCGAATTCTGTGTGCAGAGCCAAGAGTAACCCCTGAGTGCTGCCAGGTGTGACTCCCCCAAAAGAAGACAAAGCAATGTGTTTTGTAGTTTTCTTTTTCTTTTTGGCACACCCACAGGCATTAAGGAGTTATCTTGGCTCTATATTCACACATTACTTCAAGCAGGTTCAGGGGACCATATGGTATGCTGGTGATCAAAACTTTGTGGAATTGCTTTGTGGAAGACAAATGCTCTACCTATTGTGCTATTGCTCTGGCCCCATAGTATTTTTATTTGTATAGATCTTTCACCTCTTTAGTTAAATTGACTCTAAGGTACTTGATTGTCTGAAACACAATTGTGAATGGGATCGCTTTTTAATCATTTTAATAATTTAATTATTATTAATTCAATTAATTAAAATTTTAATAACTATTTTCTCTTTCAATATTTGTATATAGAAAAGCCATGTACTTTGGCATATTAATTTTATAATGTGCCACTTACTATACAAATTTATTGTTTCTAGAAGGATTTTCTATAGTATCATGTCATCTGCAAATCATGAGAGTCTGACTTCTTTATTTCCTATCTGGAAGCCCTTGATATATTTTTCTTGTCTAATTGTTATGGTAAATATTTCCAGCACTTTATAGAATAAAAGTGATAAGAGGGGGAAAGCTTGTCCAGTGCCAGATCTTAGAGGAAAGGCATTTTGTTTTTCTCCATAGAGATAACATTTGCCATGGACTTTGGCTATATTGAGAAAGATTCCTTTAATTTTAATTTTGTCGAGATTATTTATTATCATAAATCGGTGCTGGATATTGTCAAATATTTTTGCTGCATCTACTGACATAATCATATGATTTTTACTTTTTCTTTTACTCAAATGATGTATTATTGATTGACTTGCATACTTTATTTTTTATTTATATTATTATTTATTTATTTATTAATTATTATTATTATTATTATTATTGGTTTTTGGGTCACACCCGGCAGTGCTCAGGGGTTACTCCTGGCTCCATGCTCAGAAATTGCTCCTGGCAGGCACAGGGGACCATATGGGGCACCGGGATTCGAACCGATGACCTTTTGCATGAAAGGTAAACGCCTTACCTCCATGCTATCTCCCGGGCCCCTTATTTTTTATTTTTAAAATTATTTATTTAAAGAAAATGTTTCACATTGCTGACATAACTGATCATAATACATTTGATTTGCATACTTTAAACCATCCTTGCTTCTTTGAATATTAATTGGTTATTATGGATAATTTTGTTGAATTGTTGGATTCTACGTACTACTATTTTGTTGAGAATCTTTGCATCTATGCTCTTCAAGGACATTGGCCTGTAACTCTCTCTTCTGTCTTTTGTGGTGATTCTGTCTGCTTTTGGTATCAAGGTGATGTTAGATTCTTAGAAACTGTTCAGGGTATTTCTGTTTCTCCAATATTCTGGAAGAGTCTGAAAAAATTGGCAGTAGGTTTTCTTTAAATGATAGAAAGAATTCACTTGTGAATCCATCTGGGCCTGGGCTTTTGGTTTTAGGAAGTCTTCTGATTACCATTTCAATTTCCTCCATACTGTTTGGATAGTCAACCTTGGGAAGCTATAGGAATCCAAGAATTTATTCTTTTCTTCTAGGTTCTCTCATTTTATGACACATATTATATTTATATAATGCATAATATATAATATTCATAAAAATGCTATATTGAATATAAATATTCAAAATAGTCAGATTATCCTTTGAATTTCCGTGTTATCTATTGTGTCATTCCCCACCTCTTTTTCCTGATTTGGTTTTATTAGGACTTTTTTTTTCATAAATCTTGCTAATATTTTATCAATCTTGTTTATTCAATCTTGTTTATTTGTTCAAAACAACAATTCTTTTTTTTTTTATTAATCTATTGGAGTGCTTTGGGGTACATTTTATTAATTTCCTCACTAAGTATTTTTTGGGGGGCACACCAGGTGGCACTCACGGATTCCTTCTGGCTTTGTGGTTAAAAATCACTCCTGGTAGGCCTGAGGGACCATATTGGATGCCAGGATTCAAACCACCATCTGTCCTGAATTGACTGCGGGCAAGGCAAATGCCCTATCACTGTGCTATCTTTCTGGCTCTGCTCTCTAAGTTTTATTCTTTCCTTCTACCTACCTCTTAGGCTCTTTTTTTTTTTTTGGTCATTTTTCAAATTTTTAAGTTGTGCCATTAAATTATTTGTGTAGCCTTTCTTTCTTCTTGATTAATGCTTGCAAGCTACAGTTTTTTTTCTTTTAATATGGCTGTTGCTGTGTCCAAAAAATTCTGATAATTCATGTCTTTATTCCCATTTGTTTCTAGGAATCTTTTAATTTTTTCTCTAACCCACTGTTTGTCAGTAGTAACTGTTTAATGTTCAGGTATTAAAATTACTTCTCCATTTTTGTCTATAATACAATTTTTCATCTTCTTGATTTTTATGGAGTTATGTTTTGTGACCCCTCATATGATCTATCTTGTAGAATGACACTTGCACATTAGATATGAATATATATTGAACTTTGGAGTGTTAAAAATTATATATATGTATATATACACTAAGCTACTTTTAAAATTTTTTTCTTTAAAAACATTATCCTTGTGTTTTAGTACAGTTGTTCTAGCAAAAGCTGACTGAGTGACATTTAATTCTCTCACTAATATTGTGTTACTTTTTATGTTTTTCTTCAAGCCTATTAGCAGCTATTTTAAGGCCCTCATTGAGTGTATATATGCATATATATATGTGTATGTTTATACATATATATGTTTACATGTATATATAGACTTATATATGTTTAGGGTATAATTTCTTCTTGATGCATATATCCCTTGATTATTAAGAAATGACCTTTTCTTTCTCTTATAATTTTTTTAAGCCTGAAGTCTATGTGGTCTGATATTAGTATGACACCCTAGCCTTTTTAAGGGGCTTGTTTGCTTGAAGGATTATCTTCCAATCTTTGGCTTTTAATCTTTGCTTGTTCTGACTATTCAAATGTATTTCTTGTAGGCAGTAAAATAGTAGATTCAATTTTCTGATGCATTTTGCCACTCTGTGTCTCTTAACTCATGAATTGAGTCCATTCACATATAAAAAATATTATTGTTATGGGATATTTTGCCATCTTTTTGTAAAAGTTTGGTATTTTTGTGGGCTTTGTGTTACCTCTGAGCTGTTGTTTATTCATGAAGCTGTTTATTTTTTTCAAACATGAGTAAAAGTATAATTAGGTAAAATACTTAGTGAGATATTTGTTTCATCAGTTTTTTTCATTATATCCCACCACTGACTTCAGGCCTGGTGGATTGCTTGCCAATAAATACGTAGTAAATCTTAAATATTCTTGTATGAAATTTTCTTTTTTGATCCTGCTGCTTTCAGTATTGTATATCTATCTATGGTTTTCATCAATATGACTAGGACATGCCAACCTTAGTGAACAAAGATAGTAAGTGAAGTGAATGAAGAATGAACATTTCTGAAAAACCAACACTTATCAGCCACCTTTACCTCCTCTCAGATGAGGACTTCTATGAGAAAATGTGAAGAATTCTCAAAGAAATTAAACAAACATGGAACAAGACTCAAAAGGATATAAAATAGAAATAAAAAACTTGAAACAGAAATGACAGAACAGAAAAACTTGGTGGGCAAAATGTAATACTCACCAGAGACCTCACCAGCATAATAACAGCTGCTGAGTATATAATCATTGAGTTAGATGATGAGCTGCATAACATCTCCATTTAGCAAAAGAATTTAAAAAAGAGCCTTAAAATAAATGAACAGAAGATAAAAAAAATCCTCAAAATAATCAATCAGATGGCAATAAACCTTGGGATAAATTCAACAAAAACAACATAAGAATCATTGAGTTTTAGGAAAAAACTGTAAAAAAGCCTCAGTCAAAGATACCATTGCTAAGTAAGTACCATAGCTGAAAGTGCATGCACCCACATCATGGATGCCTGAAGAGAATCAGCTAAAAGAGTCCCAGATAAAAACACTTTAAGATCTAAAAATTTGTATGGTTCAAGTAGCACTTAATTTGATCTTGCAGTAAGATTTATTTTAAAAAACTTCGGGAGAGGGGCCCGGGAGATAGCATGGAGGTAAGGTGTTTACCTTTCATGCAAAAGGTCATCGGTTTGAATCCCGGTGCCCCATATGGTCCCCCGTGCCTGCCAGGAGCAATTTCTGAGCATGGAGCCAGGAGTAACCCCTGAGCACTGCCGGGTGTGACCCCCCCCCCCAAAAAAAAAAACTTTGGAAGAGGTATTGGGCCAAAGCCCCAAGTTTTTTTCCTACCATTATACTCAGAAATCACAATTGGTGACATGTAGGGGAGACCATAGTGCCTGGGATCAATTGGAATTAGCCGTTGCAAGGTAAGTACCTGCTGTACTATCTCTCCAGTCACAAAGTATAGTTCTTTTCTAGTAGTTACAAAAATATTTTTTCAATTAATTTGTAAAATGTTTTAAGTAAGAGAAAATAATTTAGTATAAGAGAGAAGAATATAAAGTCCTTGGGAAGCAGCATTTTTATTAATATTTTTAATCATTTAGTGACTTTGAATTACAGTTACAAAGTTATTCATTTTTATGCATACAATGTCCCACAGTAATCCCTTCACCTGTGTCTACTTTCCTCCACCAATGTCCCCAATATATTCCTTCTACCCAGACTGTCCCTAGAGCAGGTATTTTTTTCCTTCACTATTGTCCTAGTGGAGAAGCATTTCACATGCAACTTTACAGGTGCTAGTTTGTGACCTTCAAGATGTTCCTGGATCCGAGTTTCCTCATCTGTAAACTGAGCTGATAATAAATGATCTCTAAAGTCCTTTCTGGCACTAGCATTCAATGAGTGTCCATGTTCTAATTTTTATGCTGATTAGACTTTTGTGGTTAAATGCAATTAGTTTTGCTATGTGCTTCACAATAAATTTAGGCTTGGCAATCCTTCATTATCCACAGAGGCAGTCATGTCTGCTTAGCAGACAAATGAATTGTCAACTTTATTATAAAGAAAATGATTAGAGATTATTTGTCTGTAGGGAGAGTAACTCTTACATTCAAAAGTGAAATAATAACTTCTTCAGAAGGTCTTGAAAAGACTATTGAAATGTTCATTGGAGTCCAGTAATTAAAGAAAGAAGATCACAGGTTCCCAGATGCAATGAAAACAGGCAATTCATGCTATTAGATAAACAGTATTTTATTAGTCCATAGACCAGGTAAGAAGATGAATATAAAGTCCTTAGGAAGCAGCATTTATAAGAGAAAGGAAGTATATATGATATATTTTGCCTGATGTATTAAATCCTTAGGATTAGCATGTGATCATTGTAAGGAAAGTACTTGCTAAAAACATGGCCAGAATTTTCACTCTTGTTTTTTTTTTTTTTTTTTAATTTACCACCTATTTGTCTCTAGTAAGAATATTTACTTTGAAACAATGCTAACAAATTTATTTTTATTGCCCTGGAGAAGGTAGATGATACAATCAATCCCTTTGTAACTTTATTCACCGGTAATGTTTCATTCAACCTAATTATATAGTAGGTGTTCGATGATAATTAAGAAAATGGAATCACCATCAGACTTCTATAACAACAGCAAGGCTGTGGACATAAGTAACCTCAATTGAGTTTTATTTTTTTTGAGGGGGGGACACCAGCAGCACTTAGAAATTGCTCCTGGTAGGCTCAAGGAATCATATGGGATACTAAGGATCAAACCCCAGTCCATCTCAGGTTGGTCACATGCAAGGCAAATGCCCAATTGCTGCTTAGGCCCCAGGAGTTGATTTTTTTAAAGTTCATTTCTAGTTAAAACCTGAGAACATAGGAACATCCCAAAATTCAAAGTGGGAATCTGAAAGGTTCACTGATGTTTTACTACTATTCTTCCTTAAATAGGAAGAAAATTAGAGCTAGTTCTGATTCATATAATTAAAACACGCCAAAGGTAAGAGGAGCAACAGAAAATCAAGAACACCCAGGTACTCAGCTCTGGGTGCATCCTGACTGGATTGGCAGCCACAAGATGAATTTGTCAGTTGAAGTTGCCATGCAAAGCCCCAATCAGCAATTGAAATGTTAATTGAACAAGGAATTTGAAGAAAAAGGACCAGGACAATAAAGGGCTTGAGTCAAATGAAAATTATCTTTGATGAACTGTCCACAAGAAAAGTAAAACAGTTAAAGTGGAAAACAGAAGACAGATTCAGCAAGGAGACTTAGTTATACAACTAGTAAATACTAAAGGGAGATTCAAACCTATTTTCCTACTTTTTATTTCACTGCATAACAAGGATTAAGGTTGGAGAGATTGGACAGCATGTAAGGTGGCTGAATGAGTTCTACTACCAGCATCCCACAAAGTCCCCCAAGTAATGCCAGGAGTGATTTCTGAGTGCAGTTTACCCTGGAGCATCACCAGATATGCCCTCCCCCTACAAAGAGACAGAAAAATGGTTAGGGGTTTTATTTTATTTAGTAATGAGAGAACCACGTCAAGATTTGGAACCACACAGATCTGGACTGTTTCCCAATACAAATAATGTAAGTAAAGAATAAGTAAGTAATGTGGGTGAAGACCTGGCATGTGAGCAACTTGTAATGAGAAGTTTTTTTCTTCTGTCTCACCACCATGACCAGTCAATGTGACTTATAGATGACTTATAGCAATCTTCACTCATAAGTGATTTTCATTTTTTTTAATTTTTTAATTTTTTTCTTAATTTTTTTTGTCCCCAATTTCTTTTTCTTAATTTTTTTATTTTTAATTATGAGAACTAAGATGCAAAGAAAGAGGACAAGATAAAGTTACAGTGGAAGGACAATCACCCATCACATAATTCTCAGAAGATGTCCCCTTGCTGATATCTTAACTTTAAACTTTTGGCCATAGAACATTAAGATAAATAAAACAGGGACCGGGTAGTGGCGCTGGAGGTAAGGTGCCTGCCTTACCGCGCTAGCCTTGGACGACCGCGGTTTGATCCCCCATGCCCTATATGGTCCCCCAGGCCAGGGGTGACTTCTGAGCGCATAGGCAGGAGTAACCCCTGAGCGTCACTGGGTGTGGCCCAAAAACCAAAAAAAAAAAAAAGATAAATAAAACAGAATTCATGTACAATTACTTTGTCCGTCAAGTCCCCAGATTATATTATAATGATAACATTAAATAATTATATACATTATAATATTTCTTAGCAGCAAACAAGGCAATCTAAAGCCATAAAACTTATGTAACTCCTTAAACATTAGAGGCATAGTATTTTTTGTACATTTCCATGTACATGCATATTAGTTTAAGTTAACCTCAAAATTTAAGTGATTTTTTTAAGGATTAGAGTCAAAGGAGCACAATAAAAAACGGTGTTAGAGTGGTAATTATTGTTTGCATAGGCCCACCAAAATATGAGGGGCATGGAAAAGAAAAACCTTGGCCTAAATACAAAGAGACCCTACCCCTGAAGTTTCCGGGCATAAGACCAACTCTAGGCTCCAGGCAAGCTAGATCGTCCAATCCAAGACATTGTCTGTAGTGCCAACACACTTTTATTTTTCACACAGTTGGTATCATGTTTCTGTATTAAAGATCCTGGAATCTGCATATCCTGCATTGAAGTCAGGATGTGGAGCGTCCTCTTGTTTCACCTCATAATTAAAGGGAAATGCAGGAAGCCCTGTCCTGTAAGCAGGTCCTTGTTGTTGTTAAGTCTTCTCAGTGTTAAGGGAAGACTCGAGCAGTTCGATGTCTGAGCAGTGGTAGGGTCTTCTGTAATAGAGGATTGCTTCCTGGTGATGTTATAGAGAAACTTGGATGTTTTGTGGATGGCTTCCATGGTTCAGGGGTGAATGGAAAATGCCCTTTCTTCTGAGGCCTGTGCCAGGTTGTTATGTCAGTGTTCAGGGTAAAAGGTCCCTTTGCACTACAAGATTTGTGTGCTCCAACCTCTATTAGATAGGATCTAATTTGTATGTATAGTATTTTCCCATTTTAATGTGCCTATGCAAAAAAGGAACAATGCCACGTGACGTTATTGGCACATATGGGGTCCATAAGAACAAGTCCAACAATCCCCATGATATGGTTCAATCAAAGGCATTAAACTGGGGGACTCTTTACCAAAATTCCTTATTGAACAGCTCATAAAGAGAAGATAAAAAGTGGTTAAAACTGTCTGTACAAGAGAATATTTAGTAAGACTCATAGCTGTCAAAGAAAAAGAACATAGAATATTCTAAAGAAATACGTGTCCATTGTATGTCTTTTGAAATAGTTGTGGGTTGTTACACACAATGCACGGTGTTGGTCTGTGATTAGGATTGTGCAGTACTGAAGTTAAAAAGAGTAATGTGGGTTAGTGATGTTTGGGAGGGTGAGAGTAAAGGAGTAAAAATAAGCTTTGTAAGGGAGTGGGAAAGGGCAGAATACAAAATGGACATTCTGGATACGCAAAACATAAAATAAGGAAAGGGAATACTCTTAATACATGCAGTACCCCACACAGTTTCCATATGTAAACTGGTCAGAAATTGCCAGTGACACTTAGTGCAACTGAGCAAATCTCAGCACACCCCAAGTTAGGACCCACCATTTTTG
>PVKC010028835.1:0-15300 GCA_004027635.1 Crocidura indochinensis
AGGCTAGGGAGAAGGGCTCCGGTATGGGGCCTCCCCAAACCCTATACCTGGCAAGAGCTGGTCTCCAGAATCAAAGAGGAAACCGGAGGCCAGATGTCTGCCTGCCCTCCACCCCATGCACCTCCTCCCTGGAGTACGGAAGGAGGGGGGAAGCCTGAGGAGCACTAAGATTCCACCTGAACCCACTTCTGGCCATCTGAGCTGGCACCCAGCTCCGTTTCCGTCTCCTTCACTTGTCTTTTGGGGCAGCTCAAAGTCCAAGGAGGTAAATCCTTGTTTGGGGAGAAAGAGAAGAGTGGCTAAGAGTTATGGGTAGAAAAATAATATAGGGATCCCATTGTGGGAAGATGGATTTGATCTTCACTTGGTAAGAAATGAGGAGGTTGGGCCCAGGAGATAGCATGGAGGTAAGGCGTTTGCCTTTCATGCAAAAGGTCATCGGTTCGAATCCCGGTGCCCCATATGGTCCACCGTGCCTGCCAGGAGCAATTTCTGAGCATGGAGCCAGGAGTAACCCCTGAGCACTGCCGGGTGTGACCCAAAAACCAAAAAAAAAAAAAAAAAGAAAGAAAGAAATGAGGAGCTTATTGGAGGGTTTGAGTGAATAGAGAAGAGAGGTCCATGTCCAAGTGACTGAGGGGACAGGAGCCCTTGGCCCTTGGCTGACTTCAGGAAGGCTCTAAGATGATGTTGCAACTTCATAAACACTAATTTGATGCTTCTCTGTCCCCTTCCAAGAAATGTCTGTTTCCTAGAGTGCCTATAAGTACTATCTTGGATTTTCATGCTGTTCTGACAAATCACAGGGGCTGGAACATGTTCCCCCAACCGTATTGTCCATGGCAACAAATCCACATCTGCCTTTGAAGGTCCCTTGTCATGAGGTCTATTTCTGCCTTCTTACTCTGTCTTGTAGCTCCAAAATAAACCACAGGGTCCTCTGTGGTGATCCACAAACCTGGATATGAGTAACAGGCCTAGGCACCTAGTGAATACTCTGTACCTTCTCACCTAGACTCTTTTTTTTTTTTTTTTGGTTTTTGGGCCACACCCGGTGACACTCAGGGGTTACTCCTGGTTATGCGCTCAGAAGTCGCTCCTGGCTTGGGGGGCCATATGGGAAACAGGGGATCAAATCGCAGTCTGTCCTAGGCTAGCGCAGGCAAGGCAGGCACCTTACCTCCAGTGCCACCGCCCGGCCCCTCTCCTAGACTCTTAATTGGCTTGTCTATGCCCCCTAACAGAGACAGCCAGTTCCCTATTGAGTCCCCTGGTTGGCCACCATTCCTATGAGGTCTAGCCATACCCCCCAAGGTCCTAGGAGCTGTCTGGGCTGGGAGTGCTGGGAAGCAACCTGGACCTAGGGAGCAAAAACTACAACCTCCACACTCCACGCTCTACACTAAATTTCTGCACTTCCTGCAATTATTATGTGGAGTTTCACTTCTAGTATGATACAATTAGTCCTATAGACTTTTGAGAGATGAGGACTTGAAAGCTGGGGGATCTGGCCTCCATTTGCTCCTACCTTCCTCTTGGACCTCTAGCCTCCAGAACACAAGATACATTCTGTTCCCAGAAGCCAGCCCATCAGCAACATTTTAGTCACAGTATCCTCAATGTACAAAGATATCACTGCAGTGGATGGCTCTGAGGTAAGTTCTTGAATCCTTCAGAGGAGCCCTGTGGAATTGAGCCTCAGCTGTCCACTAAGGATCCCTACTTTCTTCTGTACTTTGTGAGAAGGCCTCCCTCCTCATTTTCCTCTCAGTGCCTTCTGGGATTATCCACCTGCATAGCTACTTGCTCTGATATGCCCTTGTCAGGGTCGAACTTCTAATGACCCAGTGAAAGGTAGATGGTTCAAGAGAAGTAGCTTGCCCAGGTTTTAGAGATAGAGAGAGTTGGATTTGAACTGAGAGGATGTGAGTGCACCAATGGCGAGCATCTTTAAAACCCACCTTTACTGCATTGCTTAAGCCTTAGGAGACCAAGCATGTCACTAGAGACAATTAAAAAAAAAGGTTCTGCTCCCCTTGAACCCTCAAATAATTCTTGGGGACTGGAGAGCACAGTATAGTAGGCCAATCCAGATTCAATCCCCAGTAACTTTTATGCTCCTCTGAGCCCTACCTGATAACAGACCCAGGAGTAAACACTGAGTACAGCAGTGTATGGACCCAAAGCTGGAAAGAGAAATTCCTCTTGGGTACTAAAAGAGCTAGTAATGTCAATCACCTAAGAATAAAAGTATTAACTCCAACATTTTCTACCTCTGAGTTGCTGACCATATAGGAGCTTGTGAAGGGCAGAGTGTGGGGTAGGAACACTGTGTGGGAGTGAGAGGAAGCAACCCCATATATCAGCTGAAAATAAACTCCCCTGTCTCTTCATTTAGAGAGATTACAGTCTAACTCTTCTTGGCCTGGATGTCCTTAGCATGATCAGCATCAGAGAGTTTTGAGCAGTACAAGAGGCGGAACTGAGTTTGCAAGTTGAAGGGAAGAGATAGGTGAGCAAAAGACTAACCATAAACATGCTCATGCCAATTTGACAAAGCCTATTCTCTACTGCTCCCTCTATCACCCCAGAGCTTGCACAGAGAATGTGAAAGTCTTGCTACCAGGTTGGGGAGATGACTCAGAGGGATGGAGCGCATGAGTTGTTTTTGACCTCTGGGTCCTGCGATCCCCCAACCACCACAGAGACCTTCTCTTTCACCTCCCACATTGCTCCCAAATATTGCTGCTATAGCCCCAAACAAAAACAGCAAAATAAATCAAACAATGCTATCTCCTCTACCTCCTTTCTGCTCAGGCTTGTTCTTGTGATCCAGTTGCCTGCTTCTGATGCAGTTCCCCAGCAGATGTCTGCTCAGAGATTGCTTATTTATGCATATTCCTGTAAGGAAGGCCAGTCTCCTGCACTGGGGGAGGTGGTTTCCAGATTGCCCCAGCTGTTGCTGCTGGTCCCCAAGCATATACCAGGAATAAACATTTCCCTAGCATCTTTCATCTGGGGGTTGAGGTAAGTGGAAGCGGTTTTGATCGGGTAGGTATGGTGACTGGATTAGTGGATCTTCAGAAAACTAATGTTTCTAAGAGCATTTTGTGTTTTGCTGCTGAACATCAGTGAGAAAAATATAGTGTAAGCGCTGTACTTAAGGACCCTTGAGAACTTCTTACTGGTGAGATTCCCAAATCATGCATTAGGTCAGGGGCCACTGTAAAGAAAATAGAGACAACAGCTTCTCTGGACTGTGAGCTGAAAAACAAGCCAATGGTCTTTTATGTGACCCTTTGGTGGTTTAGCTCATTGTCTATTACACAAACTTTGCTCTTTTTTTGATATATTTGGGGGTGTTTTAGGGTTTATTCTTGGCTCAGCACACAGGAATTACTAATGGTGGGCTCTGGGGACCATATAAGATTCTGGGGATCAAGCCCAGATCAGCTGTGTGTAAGGCAAGTCCGCTACCTGCTATACTATCACTACAGTCCCTAATTATATAAACATTTTATACCCAACTGTACAAACAGTGACAGGGCAGCACTGATGTATTATTGGTTGTTTATGCTATATCTTTTTATAATGGTAATTACAACAAAAACAGATGCTCTGATCCAATAAAATAGCCAATATTTTTAAGATTAAGAGTGAACAATAGAACTTGCAATTGTGTAGCATTTTTCAGTTTATAAATACATGTGAGTTCATTTCAACATCCACTAGTGGACATCATTTTGCTGGGCTGACCGTTCTGTCACAGGATCTGCAAACTTTAAGACTTCAAGAGCCACTTGAACTTGTTTCTGAAGGGAAAAAAGTACAACCTGGGAGCCCCAAAACTTTTGTGACATTTAAAACAAATGTAGCACTGCATACATTGTTTCTTATCTTAATGCTATAGCAGGATCATGCAGTTAGTTGCCGATCTGAAGAAAAAAAGACCTTTTCACTTAACAATGTAAAGTATATTTGTGCAAATTAATAGCAAATTAAAATACTTAATTTACCTGTTTAATGAGATTTTTGCCACACAGAGTGTCAGGAGGTAGCGGAGGTAAGTGATACTGATCCCTGTCCCCGTGCAATCTACCCTGCTAGAGTCTGGGGCTTGGAAGCTGCAGGTTGCCCATCCCTGCCCTAGTGAATGACATTTCCATAATCCAAAAGAACTGAATTTGACACAAGAAAATTTGGTTCTGAAATACTAAATGATAATCTTCTGATAAAAAAAAATCCCATATAGAAAGTCAAAGATACAAAAAGGAAACAAAATTGGTTTTATTTGGGTGCAAAGGCACCCAATAGGCTGACCTGGGATCACTGGTTTCACCTATTTGTAAGGTGAGCCCTTTCCCTCTGTACTATTTTTCTGGTCCTTTTGAGAACCGTAAGTATGAATTGGTTAAAAAAAAAAACGTATCTGCTTAAAGTTTATTTATGGATTTTTTTTTTGTCCTCGAATTTAGAACTTTTACTTCTTAGGAGAAACTCTAGACATCTCTTTAATTATGGAGGCACCCAAGTCCCTCCTCTAGCATTAGGATTCCTGTGAAGCATTCATTGGAATGCTCATTGTGTCTATTAGGACTGTGTTTGCTCAATATTCATATGTTTGTCTCCTAATTCCCTTTTGTGATGGTCTTAGGAGGTGGGGTTGTAAGGTTCATGTAGATCCTGACTGTGGAGTCAATGAGTGGGATTAATGTTCTAATCATTGTTTCTTACACTTACACATATCTGGGAACCAGAGGCACAGCTGAACATGTTGAAGTTTTACCCATGGATGTTACAGGACTGGTCAAGATGCTGAGGATAAGAAGTAGGGGAGGAGATGGAGAGAAAATGGGCTAGAGCTTCTAGGAAGAGATCCATTGGCTAGTTCAAATTATCTCACTAGATTCTTGGGCTCAGACTTAGTCCTTAATTGGTACTGTAGATCAAGGTAGTTGGAAAACTGCAAAGAATTTAACAAAGTAGAGCCTGTGATTGTGTGGTGTCTGACTTGGTTATCTTGTGCATGAAATCAGCATTGTTTGATGAGCTGCTTTACTATCTGGAAGTTGGTTTGTCCCAAGGTGATCAGGCATTATAATGCAGAGGGTTCCAGACACAGTCAGTACCCACTGAAGTTTCACAGGACACTCTGAAGTTGTTACTGATCAGTCTTCTGCCTGCTACACACACCAGTCATACCTATTATGTTATGATTTTAAAAGCAAATCAATTTGGAAACATGACTACAGTCCCATGACTTTATTGATATGTTTTGAGAGTGTTGACAGTAGAGTCCAAGGCCTCATGCAAAAACCATATGTTCCACCTCTGAGTCATATCTTTACATATGTTGTTCTGCTAACTATTTTATATGCTTCTATTGTGTATGTTTTATTTAAACCCAATTATTAATTTTGGGAGGCAGGTATATGTTATTTTACTTAAAACAAAGATCATTTCTGGTTCCTTTGTATGTTTGTTTGTTTGTTTTGGGGCCACACCCAGTGACGCTCAAGGGTTACTCCTGGCTATGCGCTCAGAAGTCGCTCCTGGCTTGGGGGACCATATGGGAAACCGGGGGATCGAACTATGGTCCGTCCTAGGCTAGCGCAGGCAAGGCAGGCACCTTACCTCCAGCGCCACCACCCAGCCCCCTTTGTATATTTGTTTACAACTTGGATTTACCCCCAAACAGAAATCTTTTACTTGTAAACCTGGGTGGCACTAGCTCAGGAGAGCCTGAGCTATCTGTTCTTACTGCTCCACCCAGAGGTAGACCACCTGTACTCAATAAAAACAGCAGTTCTGGCAGGCATCTTGGTGGAGATGTTAGGTAGAAGACTGCCAGACTATATGTGTTTCACCCTCAGCTTGATTTGGATTCTTTCATGTGCAATCCTGATGCAGACTCATTCACCTGGGGTTGAAGATACAGTGTGTGGTATGACTTATAGGCATGGTATATTCAATTTATGAGATAGCAAGGTTGGTATCCTTAAACCTCTCTTCTCCAAGGTCCAAGGTATCTGGGTGGAAAGTGTGAAGATCAAGGGATTCTCTGTACTGAGAGAGTGAGGGAGCAACTAGAGTGTCGTCTAGTTCTGTCACTGGGACTACTGGTCTTCAAGGCTCTTGCTTTTTGGAGGCCATGGGGACTATCAGGCCCACTGCCCATTACTGTAACCAGATTTATACAGCTTGATAAGGTGGTGGTTGAGGAAGATAGAGCTCAATAAACTAGAGAACATGCTTTTCATACAGGAAGTCTAGGTTTGATCCTGCAAAACATGTCCCATCCCTAAACACTGCCTGTAGTGATTCCCCCCCGCCCCCAAAGCTAACCCCTGAGTACCATTGGGTGTGGCCATCAAACTCCAAACACCCAAACTACAACAAAGGCCATGCTCTTCTACTCCTTTTATTTATTGCTGATTTTTCTGGTCTTAGTCTCCTATCTGAAGCCTCCATAAAAGTTAGCTAGGAATTGTTGCTGTGCTACAGAACACACTGGGTTTGTTCAAGTAGGTCACACTAAGCTTAGATACTTTCTGCCTTGTTGTAGCACATTAAAGCCCTGCTCTTGTTCCTGACTGAGGAGATGATTCCTTGATTAGTTCTGAGTGGAAATATTCCCTTTATTTGCAGTTAGCAAACATTTCATACCATTTCATGAATAGACACTAAAGAGTGCCCACTTTCTGTCTGTGGTATAGTGAGGAGATGGCCAACTCTGAGTAGAATCCAGGGCCATGTCAGACATCATTTGTCACATCATCATCATGATGACCACCATATTCCCATTCCTATCGAGTTGTGAGCAGTAAGCATCTATGGCTAAAAACAAAAAAACCCTTGGTCTGCGCTTTCCTAGTAGTGCAAGCCTGATGAACTAAGAAAATGGCATCTTTTGTGCTCTTACCCTCTCTCTGTGTTTTCCATTAATCCTCTTCTTCCCATGATTCACTTTGGGTTTATTTTTCCTACCTTATCTTCCAGGCTGCTATGTCTTTCTTCAGCGGAGTCAAACTTACTTAGATTCTTCTATTTGGTTACATATTTATTTATCACATGACCAAAGATTGTGGTCATTTAAGGTCTCCCCCCCCCCATTTAAGGTTTTTTAAATGAAGAAATACTGTTCATTTCTTTACTGTTTTTCTTTACAATTTTATTTTGAGTGACACCCAGCAGTGCTCAGGGCTTTATGCTGGCTTTGTGTTGAGGGATCACTCCTGGCAGTGCCCAAGTGACCATATGCAGAGAAGGGATTGAATCTGAATTGGTTGAATGCAAGGCATGCGACTTCACTATTTTATTTGTGGCCTCTACTAAAATTTTTAATATTGTCTTTTATGTCCTTGAATATAAGAAACATTATCTCAAATTCTGGGTCTGAGTCATTTGAGTCATTCTGATCTATTTCTGTCATAGTTTGTTTCTCCTCATCCTCCCATAAGATGTGTCATCTCCTCCTGTGACTGGTTATCTCTGATTGTGCAGAGGTTATTGCACTTGGAAACAGTCTGCGAAAATAAATCAAGAGCTTGGATTTTTATCTTTTAAAGAGGATTATTCTGTATTGCTGTATTCCAAAGGACTTTAAAAATCACTTGAATGCTATTTGTCATGCAAATAATGTTTTAGGGAGTAGCGACCTTGCGTGCCCAGATGTCTAAGTGAGGGTGCATTAACTGTTGATAAACTCTTGATGTCTAAAAACATTAGAGGTTAACCATGAGCCCCACTTTTTGGGGGGACTCCTAAGTGCTGAAAAGAGACACAGGGGCCTCTCTAGCAAGTCTCAGCCAAATGGACCAGTGGTTCAATGCAAGGGCCCTAGGTTGGGGAATTTCCCAAACTCCTTTGATAGTGCATAGAGAGCCTACAGGAGGACCTGGCAATGCTCACGGGACATGGTAATGCTCAAGAGGATCCAGGAATCAAACTTGAGTTGCTAGTATCTCTTAGACCCTAATCCACACTAGCAATATGCAGAAATATAATGATGTTCGCTACCCATGGACATATTCAAAAGTGCTTTCTGGCCTCAAAGTTGCCTCTTCTGGCTTTGCAAATACCTCCCAAGCAAAGGCCAAGCTTCTTCCGTCAGATCTCTGTCCAGTAGTTTTTCAACCACCTTAATAGCTTCCCCACACTTCTAAGCTGTTACTTGGAAAATTTTTTTTCTAGCAAATTTTTTTCAGTTTTTCTCAGAGGTAAAATCCTCTGTATTGCTCACCAGCCAAAAATTGAAATAAAACCCCAAATACAACCATGTTGTTTCCTCAGAGTAACCTTTAGTACTATCTCCTAAAACTCAATATACACTTCCTG
The DNA here is from genome assembly GCA_004027635.1 of Crocidura indochinensis. Classification (NCBI taxonomy): domain Eukaryota; kingdom Metazoa; phylum Chordata; class Mammalia; order Eulipotyphla; family Soricidae; genus Crocidura; species Crocidura indochinensis. The sequence goes on from PVKC010028835.1 coordinate 8,338, forward strand.
GTGAATCTTCAAGTATTTTTTATGCCAGAGCAAGTGAATTGTTATTTTTCTCCAATCCTCTTTAATAGCATCTTGAGAGTTCAAGTTATTCATTTATTCCAAAATACTCAGTAAGTGCTTGCTATGTTCCAGGCATGGGTCTAGGCATAGTATAGAACAGAAAGCAAATCAGAGCATTTATTTTCAAAAAATAATTGATGGAGGGACTGGAGGATAGGGAGCACACTTTACATGTAGCTAACCCCAGTTTGGTCTATTTATCCTATTTGGTATCTTGAACCTGGCTAGGAATGATCACTGAGCAAAGAACTGGTAGAAAGCCCTGAGTGCCTCCAGGTATGGTTCCAAAACAGAACAAAGCAAAAAACTGAGGAAGAGAAAGAGAGAAGGAAAAAAAAGCTATATGCAAAAGTGACAAGAAATTGAGAGAAATATTGATTAAGAATAATCGATTGCAATAGGAAGAGAATGAGGTTGCCAAGAACAAGAAGAATTAACATCAATTGTGATGCTTTGTTTGCAAGTACCAGAAAACTGAACCCAAAGGGGCTTAAATAATGACTGAAAGTATCATCTCTCACAGAACAAAAAGGGAAGAGGAAGAGGAGCATCAGAGAGGGGAGTAAGTCTTTATTCTCTTCTCCTCTCAGGGTCATAGAAGGTGGCCACTGAGGTATCAATGCCTCCTCCACTCATGGAAATGTCCGAAAGGAAGTGTCACATCAGATACCTCTGATTTCCTGGGTGCACAGTTGGCTCAATGGCCTCATCTATCCCTATCAGTGATCAGAAAAGTTACCACAAGGCAATTTGCTTGGGGTCAGTGTGTGTCTGGTTGGGAATGGGGTCACCTGCCACATAAGTGGGGAAAAGGCTTATTCCTCAACAAAATTGGGATTCTAGTAGGAAGAAAGGTGGAAGGAACACAAAAGTTGTTGGGAAGACTAGCAGCATGGTCCACCTTATGGAGCCTATAGAAATGAAGAATGTCACCAAATAACAGACCTCCCCCCATTCCACAACCACTCTATAGTCTTACATTTGCACCCTAATGTGATTCGTGTCAACTCTGAACCCTAGTTGTAACAGGTAACATTACTGAGTAGTCACTTTGTTAATGAGGTTGGTCTTATTCATATCCTCATTTTGATGGTTGGTGGAACTTAGATTTAAACCAGGTCATCTGGTTCCAAAGTCATTGATTTTAGTTTATTTTTGTTTGTTTGTTTTTTGGGCCACATCCGGCAATGAACAGGGGTTACTCCTAGCTATGGGCTCAGAAATCGATCCTGGCTTGGAGGACCATATGGGACACCAGGGATTGAACCTAGGTCCATCCTGGGACAGCCATGTACAAGGCAAATGTCCTACTGCTGTGCTAGCACTCAGGCCCCCAAAATCAATGACTTTAACACCTTTGATAAATGGTGTTACCTAAAGAGTGAAGTGGAAGGTATCATTCTAATTCTTTGTAGATGAGGAACCTGTGGTTCAGAAATTGAAGATTACTCATCCAGTTACTCACAGAACAAAATTTTGTGGAGCCCTTTGACACTTACAAGGCTGTGCTAGATTCTGGGCTGCAGTTCTGTACCAGAGTTGCTCTCCGTTTGTAATGCTTTCATACTTAGATTGCAGGATTGAATGTGTATTCTGAGTTGATGGCACAAGAGGAAAGGCTACTGGAAGGGCTAGTGCTCAAGTCCTGACTTCACAGTTCATTAACTATGTGAGGTGGAGCAAATCTGTGTTTGGGTAGCCTCCTTTTCAATCCTCTGACAAGAGAGGCTGGAGACAGTTCAGCAATTAGGGCACTTGCCTTGCACATGGCTAATCCAAATTCAATTCCTGGCATTAAATATGGTCTCCAGTCTTGCCAGGAGTGATTTCTAAGTGCAGAACCAGGAGTAAGCTCTGAACATTGCTGGTGTAGACCTTTTCAAAAAAAAAAGCAGCCAGTTTCTGGAACAAATAAAGTCCTCTGAGCATCTCTGGGTGCAGGCCTGAAGGCTCCCAGCACTGCTTGGGTGACCACTATGGCCTCAGAACTATAGCCCTGAGCAATATTGTATCCTAAGGCAGGCCCTTTTGCTGACCAAATGACAACTCATTTGGACTCCTGGACCTTATGAGCACTGCTTGGGAGGCCCCCAAATGATTCCATGGACTGTCAATGAAATGAAACTTGTTCCATGAGGCCAATGAAAGGAGGGGAATTCATTTTTGAACCATTTGGAACTTTTTGAATTTCAGAAGGCAGCACATATTTCAGACCTCCTGGCATTATTTCTAATCCCTCTGTTTCTTCCTCTGTGAGACAGGAATAATCCAACTTCATTCATTGGCTCTCAATGATTTTGCATTAGACCTTCAGGGGGAAACATTAAAAACAGGGACTGGCACACAGAGGGAGTAGCTGTTGTTAAATACCAGGCATGGGCTGAGAGTTTGGCTTAAGATGATGTGGTTGGCAGGCAATGATCCCACATCTGTCCATCTGGCCAATATTTCCAGGTGTTGGGAGCCTTCTACAACACAAAATGTGATCTAATTCACTACTATCCACACAGCCAGCTTTATATGCATACATACATCTACTGACATGCTTACTCAGTGCACAGATATTTAGTGTGACCAACATGTCTATGCAGCTGGCATGATGAAGATGACAGGCCTGACACAGAAAGTACATGTGACGGTGCTGTGCTACATGGAGCCAGGGCAAGTCAGGGCCTAGAACAAACTCAGGGAGGAGTCCCAAGAAGTCATCACTTTGATTTTGGACAGTGGTCTGCTTTCACTGGGTCTGTGTCTCCATTTGTCAAACAAAAGCATACAGTTCTACCAGTGGACTTTTTTTTTAACACTGTTGTGATCCCTAGCCCCACTCATTCATTACTGTTCCCTAAACTGTCTACCTGCCCCCTGACCCCCAATACACACAGCATGAATATCTCATCTTGAGGTCTATACTGTTCCTTCTCTCACCAGGGACTGAATTCATTCATAGCTGCTTGTTTAAGGTGGGTAAGGAGGGATTAACAAAGCCCTGCAGAGAGCATGGACCAGGTCTCCCTTCCATATGTATTTGCAGGCTTGAGCTCTGCCTTTACCCCAGCAGCTGACTTCACCACATGGGTCCTTGGCTATTCATGGCCAAGGCCTGGAAGTGCTGGGATCCATTCCACGCTCTGTCTTTCCTAGATTTTGGAAAGGAAACTCAACTTTACAGTTTTTCAGTCTTCTTGTTCAAAGGTCTGGGACCCCTCCCAGACTGATCAAGAACACAGCAATCCAGCAGCAGCATATGACTGGCAGCTGGACTGTGGACAGGAAGCTGCAAATTCAGAAATAGCATCTGATTGGTAGCTGGCCTGACCACAGCCTTGTGGGGAGGCAGAAAGCTGGCATTTAGGGTGCAGGGCAGGGGGCAAAACTGGGAGTTGTGAAGGCAGTACCTCTCCCAGCATTCTGGAGGGATCAAGGTTTCTTAGGAGTACTGAAGGGTAGGGCCAGGGAATCTCTCTAATGTCCTGTTTCTTTTCCCTGGAAGAAAAGTCAGAGGTTTTGTATGGATGAAACTCCCCAAAGGGCGTTTCCTAGAAGGGGCATGACTAGGGGAAGATTTCAAACTGCCCAAGCCAAAGAAATGCTCACAATCAGCACCTTGAAAGGCATGGGGCTTGCATACTTGTCTGTGGCTCCTGGAACATAAAGTGGGGGCAAAAACAAGACAAAACAAAACAAAACATGCAAGTCTAGGCACATCTAGACAAGCTCAGTGACCATGTCTGTTGCCTGACCTCTCTGGGTCGCCAAGTTGGTGTTTTTATTTTTTCAAAAGGAAAGGATTGTTGAGATGATACAAAAGGCAATTTGAGGTTAGAAAGTGCACGAGAGGGGTTTCCATCATGATCCCTGGAATCAGATGACTCAGTTTGAATGTCAACACTACATACCAATAGGGGATCTTGGGGGAGTGAGTTAAGTTAACCTCTCTCAATAGCCAGGTTGGCTTGAGAATAGAGGCATTTAAAATATGCACAGGGCATACTGCAAAGTAAGCTTTCAGTGAATTAGTCATGAGCATTCCAGACAGCACCATTGACAATTTCAGTGCTTAGTTGGCTCAATGGTATTCTGGGCAGAGAGCAGAGGCCAGGAAGCAAAGCAGTTAAATGCTCAGGCACACAAGGGGGCTTGGCACTTTCCAGCACCTGGCCAGTAGCTAACTGACCCTCCAAGGGTCAGAAGTTGGACACTAGGTGGAACTCAGAGCCAGGGAAGACAAGCTGTCGCCCAGAGTATGTCCATAAATGCAAGAAGAAGAGACAAAAAACATTGTCTTCAGAAGAATCAGAATTGGGCAAAGCTCATATATTCCATCTCCAATGAGGCTTCATTGAATATTTTTATAAGTGTCAAGTGTTCAGATAGTGTGGGCAACTTTATCTTAATAAATTAGAGAATGAGGAATAAGAAAAAATGTTCTAAAAACCGGATTTGTTAAAAACATATAGGAGAAATGGAAAATTGCAAGTGTCTAAGATCTATTAAGAAAATAGGATTGTACTGGAAGAATTTCCAAGGAAAAATTACTCAAGGATTGACATGTGGATTAAAATGCTTCTAAACATTTATGGAAGATATTACCAGTATTTGACAAATTCTTTCAGAGAACATTAAAAAATAAGGAACATGTTTTTATTCTTTTTACATGACCCACATAACTTTAATATTAGGCCCTAAAGGGAATTCTCAAAAGAGAATCCACATCTTTTTATGAATGGAACTACAAAAATATTTACCAAAATGCCAATGAACTCTGGTAATGTAGAAAACCAAAGAATAATTCATCATGTTTGTGATTTATTCTGAACATCCCGATTTGAGTAGAAACCAATAATATAATTTACAATATTGGCATAAGAAAGGCGAAAACTGGGGCCAGAGAGATAGCGTGGAGGTAAGGTGATTGCCTTGCATGCAGAAGGACGGTGATTTGAATCCCAGCATTTCATATGGTCCCCTGAAGCCTGCCTTGGGCAATTTCTGAGCTAGTAGAGCCAGGATTTAACATTCATTTCTGATAAAATTTCATCTGATCAGAGCTAGAGAGATATATTATTAAGGTGTCTAAAATTATCTGCACAAAAAATGATAGCAACTATCACACGTAATAATTGCATTGAAACATTGAGACCATCTCTCTGAAGATTAGGACCAAGGATACTGTGATCACCTTTAGTTAAACCCCAACACCACACTAGATGCCCTCGAGTATAATAGGGCAAGAACAACAAATAAAAGACACTAGGATTAGAAAAGGAAAAGGAAAAATTTATTCACAAATCATGCGAATGTATGTATGCTTAGGAAATAATAAGACTACCAACAAATTATTGGAATTAATGAGAGAATTAATTTAGCTAGATTATATACCAAATGAACATTTAAAAATCTTTTTTGCCAGAGACTAGGATTAAACAAAAAAAATGGAATTTAAAATATTTTTTGAGGGACTAGAGTGATAGTAGTAAGCTTACTATGCATGTGTCAGGTGAGTTCAGCCTCTAGCATCCCATATAGTGTTCTGTGCACTGACAGGAGTAATTCCGGAGTGTAGAGCCACGAGTAATCCTTGAGCATCAGTAAATGTAGCCTAAAAAGCAAACACAACAACAGAAAACCAACTTTTTTTGAACATACCTTGTTGTGTTCAGGAATTACTCCTGGCTCTGTGCTCAGGGATCAATGCTGGAGAAGCTCAGGGGATTATATGGGGGTAATCATGGAACACATCTAATATGACTGCATGCAACACTTGTACCCTTTTCTCTGTATTGTCTCTCCAGCATAGGAAATAGAATATTAAAAGATAATTTGCGATGCCTGCCCAGTAGGGCTGACTGCTAAGAACTGTAAGTCTTGTCTTTTCTTTGAGTTTCTTTGTCCTCTGCTGACATCCGGACCTTGTGGGAGTGGGCCAACTGGCCCCAAAAAGACTCGCTCTCGGGGCCGGGCGGTGGTGCTGGAGGTAAGGTACCTGACTTGCCTTGTGCTAACCTAGGACAGACCGCGGTTAGATCCCCCGGTTCCCCATATGGTCTCCCGTGCCTGCCAGGAGCGACTTCTGAGTGAATAGCCAGGAGTAACCCCTGAGCATCACTGGGTGTGACCCAAAAAACCAAAAAAAAAAAAAAAGACTCGCTCTCCCAGAGGTCCATCCTAGGACGGAAACACCCAGGATTACCTCATTAGACTGAAAACCGGCTATAACAAGTACTCTGCAAAGCAAGGTCCCCTGATTGTGACGTCAGGCGGGGAATTTCTCTGTATCCATGCCTGCCCAGTAGGGCTGACTGCTAAGAACTGTAAGTCATGTCTTTTCTTTCTGTTTCTTTGTCCTCTGCTGACATCCGGACCTCGTGGGAGTGGGCTAATAATAGGCTGCAGAAGAGCATGGCCGCTCCACTTCGCTATGCGGCCCTGCACTCTCTCTAAGGAAAGCACATCAATGCAACAAGAAGGGAAAAAAACACAGTAAGGACTGTGCTGGATCACAGAAACCCAGCATTTCTCTCTGGATTGTCTTCTCTGCTGTAAGCCTAGGCCCAAGATTTGATCCTCTCAGAGGCCTCATCCACGGAGGACTCCACTCACTTGTAGGCTAATCGACACACCCAGAAAGGCTAGAACCAGAGGTGTCAGCTGCGCACATCATCTACCCAATGAATACCACCGCAACACGTAGAAAAACACAAAATACTAGTGTGACAATGGGGAAACAACGCAGGCCAGCGTCAGACATAGAGAACGAAGAAGACAATTCTGATGACCAGATAATGACCAACGAACTAATCAATCTCTCAGATAAGGACTTTAGAAAAACAATATGGAAGATGCTCAAAGAACTCAAAGAAACCATGGACCGAGTTGAACAGAACACTAATAAGAACCAAG
>PVKC010028836.1:0-15302 GCA_004027635.1 Crocidura indochinensis
TTTCAGTTTGGAGTTTTGTGATTTCTGTCATCATATTTTCTTGATTCTTATTAGTGTTCTGTTCAAGTCGGTCCATGGTTTCTTTGAGTTCTTTCAGCATCTTCCATATTGCTTTTCTAAAGTCCTTATCTGAGAGATTGATTAGTTCGTTGGTCGTTGTCTGGTCATCAGAGTTGTCATCTTCGTTCTCTATGTCTGATGCTTACCTGCGTTGTTTGCCCATTGTCACACTAGTATTGTGTGTTTTTCTACGTGTTGTGGTATATTCATTGGCTAAATGATGTGCACAGCCACACTCCTCTTGTTCCGCTCTTTCCGGGTATTTCGATTTGCCTACAAGGGAGTGGAGTCTTCGGTAGATGAGGCCTCTCAAAGGATCAAGTCTTGGGCCTAGGCACACAGCAGAGAAGACTTTGAAAGAGCGCATGGCCGCATAGTGAAGCAGAATGGCCGTGCTCTTCTGCAGCCTCTTTTCAGCCCACTCCCAAGAGGTCTGGACAACAGGAGAAGACAAATAAACACAAACACAGGACACACAGTTTTTCACAGTCAGCCCCACTAGGCAGGCGTGGATTTGCAGAAATTACCAGCCTGACGTCACAAACGGGGGACCTGGTTTTTGCAAAGTACATGCTTCTTGCCGGTTTTCTTCCCTCCCCCTTTTCTTCTTTTAAATTGATACTGAGGGGCCCGGGACATAGCATGGATGTAAGGCATTTGCCTTTCATGCAAAAGGTCATCAGTTCGAATACCGGTGCCCCATATGGTCCCCCTTGCCTGTCAGGAGCAATTTCTGAGCATGGAGCCAGTAGTAACCCCTGAGCACTGTAGGATGTGACCCAAAAACCAAAAAAAAAAAATAATAGTAAAAAAATTAATTGATACTGATAGCTCCTCGATGGATTCATTTCAGCTTTTTAAATTTTTTTCTAACTGAGCCACTTAACTTGAATTATTTTGTTGTACCTCATAAATTAAGAGAGGAAAAGGAGGGGCCCGGGAGATAGCATGGAGTTAAGGCCTTTGCCTTTCATGCAAAAAGTCATCGGTTCGAATCCCGGTGTCCCATATGGTCCCCCGTGCCTGCCAGGAGCAATTTCGGAGCATGGAGCCAAGAGTAACCCCTGAGCGCTGCCGGGTGTGACCCAAAAACCAAAAAAAAAAAAAAAAAGAGAGAGGAAAAGGAAAATGAAAGTGAATATTACCAGGAGAAAAAAAAAAAACACATGCACACAGAATGGATAAATACTGATCAGGCCTTAATACCAAACCCAAAGTCAACGACACAGAATCTGGATTTACATACAACAAGTTATACAAAAGGGACCAGTTATACTAACAGTCCAGGGGCAAAGGGAGGAAATATGGGGTGCATGCAGAGAATAGGGGTGTAAGGAGGTCAACACTCCTACTATGTACCTTAAATAAAACTGTGAAAGACTTGTAATTCACATGGATCTCAATAAAAAGTATCTTATAAAAATAGTTACTAAATTTATTTCAAAGTGACTTCTAAGATGTCTGCAGCTGACCTTCTTTGTACTACCAGTCATCTGGAAAATGAAAGTAGAAGCACAGAAAGATAAGGGGGTATTTCATAATGGGCTTATGATAGAGTACTAATCAAGCCAGGTGGGAAAGTATGAGACATGACTAAGTGAAAGAGAATCATGTGTAAATTGTTGGTAAACCTCACCCCTTTTTATCTGATTAAATAAGAGTTTGTGCTGACATGTTTTTTGCATGATCTTTCAAACAGTAAATGCAAAAACTGTGGTCTTTTTTTGAGGTTCTCTTTGAGAGAAAAGCTTGATATGTGGAATAGAAATAAAAAATGAAAGAAACTTAGGAGGTAGAAGTGAGGGCTGAAACGGATATTGTATGATAGAAAAATATGAAAAGAGTACCATAACATCTAACTCCTCTGCAGTCTGAAGAGTTGCAGGCTTGAAAATATCTACTCTCCGTAAAGTAATTTTGATTCTCAGCTAGCCAGTACATATCCAGAGTACCACCATGGAGGGAAGGCCTAGTAGGTTCTAGGAACCACTGAATAGAAGGAAAATAGAAAATTCTGGAAAAGTCAGAAAGGCTAAAGGAGATGAGGTCACTTTCACCAAGTAAATTTCCACTGAGGTCAATTGTGAATGTAGACTGACCTTTCTGAAATCATCTTTAATTTGGATGAGGTAGAAAAGCCTAGGAAAAAGGGTCAGTAGTTTCTCAAACATGATTGACATTAAAACATTCAGTTTTCAGGGAGATAGTATAGGAGGTAAGGTAGTTGCCTTACAAGTGGCTTCAGTGGTTGTGACTCTGGTTCAAATCCCTCCCACCAATAGTACTTTAAGTACCACTGGATGTCACTCCTGAGCACAGAGACAGGAATAGACCCTTATTATGCCAGATGTGGTTCAAACTCTCACTCCCACTCCCCTCCACCCTCCACAAGGTCTATTCAGTGAGTTATCACAATAGTGCCTATAAAAGGCAAGAGCTTGAGGCCTGGACATGACTCTGAGTTCCAAGCATGAGACCTCCAGTTGAACCTTTATCATCTGCTGTCACTGGGCATGAATGGAACATCTTTTCTGGAAAAAAAAAGGAAACACAGTGACCTGTATTACCAATCCCACAAGTATGTATGAGAATACCACAATGGAAGTGTGTGGCTCCTTGTGAGTACTACATCACAGATTATAATGATCACAGCAACTCTGCCCAGCACCCTGGATAAGTGTATATACAAGATTCATGGCTAAAACGGAGTGTACCTGATTGAGAGTGAAACCATACTGTCTGACATCTGAACACCAAGGAGCACCACCACCACCACGTGTGTAAATTTCACACCCTAGTGTATGTACAACACCCAAGCATTAAAAATATCCTTGGAATATATAAAAAAAAGAAACTTTTGGTTATAAGATAAGTAATTCAGGGGCTAGAGAGATATTATATGGTTAAGGCACTTGTATGTGGCCAACTCTTACTCAATCCATGGCACCCTAGGTGGTCCCCTAACCTCCAATAGGAGTGATCCCTGAGCACAGTGTTAGGAATAAGCCCTGGCACCAATAGGTGTGACCCAACCCTGATCCCTGTAATTAGTTCATGGAATTTAATATATACCATGACTATTTTTTAAGAACTTTATGTTGCATATTTGAAAGCTGATAAGAGTAAATGTAAAACCAAAAGCAAAGTGGCCAGGCCTTGCACTGGATTGAGTAAGGATGGCCTCATGAAAATTCTTCCAAATTTAAGGAAAAGGAAGAAGGTCTGGTGTGGTAAGATTTTGTGCTTCTTTTTTTTTCTTTCTGCATAAGCACAGTGAGTACTAAATTTTTTTGACAGAAAATAATTTTATTTTATTTATGTTCTGTTTGGGAGGCCACACACAGTACTTTTTAGGGTTTGCTCCTGGTCTGTACTCAGAGATCACTTCTGGTCATGACAGAAGTGTATTGAACCCAGTTGGCCACTTACAAGGCAAGCTTCCTTCCCACTGCACTATGGCTCCAACACCCAGAAATAATATAAATTTTAAATAATCAGTATAAATTTTATAACTGAATTTTAGAACTAAAAATATATCTAAAATTAAAAACTGACTAAACTTAGTAGTTTGAAGCAAGAATCATCAAAATTAAAAACAATTCCCTTGATGATGGGAATGCCAACTGGTCCAGCCTATTAGAAAAACAATATAGATATTGCTCAAAAAAAAACTAGAAATTGAGTTCCCATATGATCCAGGTATCCATATCTTAGAGATATAAAGTAGAAACACAAAAACTCAATACAAAAAAGACCTCTGCACTCTTGTATCCATTGCAGCACAATACAACTCAATACAAAAAAGACCTCTGCACTCTTGTATCCATTGCAGCACAATTTACAATAGCCAGAATATGGAACCAATCCAAGTGCCCAAGAGCAGATGAGTAGCTAAAGAAACTGTGATACAACTACACAGTGGAATACTATGCATCCATTAGGAAAGATGAAGTCATGAAATTTGCTTATACATGGATAAATGTCAAGAATACTATGCTGAGTGAAAAGAGTCAGAGGGAGAGAAATATATAGAGAATAATATCACTCATTTGTAATACATTAGAAAAATAACAGAGTATAGTAATAATATCCAAAGACAATAGAGATGAGGGCCAGGAGGACCAGTTTATGAAAGGAAGCATGCCACAAGTAGTGCAGTAGTAAGCATATTTAGGGCAGAGAAGGGACCACTGTGAGAATGATAGTTGGAACTGATCAGACATCAGTGGTCAGTGGTCGGCAACCTGCAAATAGCAAGCCACATGTGACTCTTTACACTTTTAACTTGCCTCTTCTGTGTGCCCAGCAGCCACTCCAGGAGTCAGGACTCTGCTCCTAGCCTCTGTCAGTGCGCACCCTGTGTGGCTCTCAAAATAAATTTCAGTCGTGGTTTTGGCGAGATTTGGCTCAGTTGAAAAAAAGTTTGCTGACCGCTCTAGACAATAACTAGGTGTTAGTACATCTCTATCCAACATGAGTATTGGATGGAGATAATGCAATGTTAATGCACAGTACCTCTCCATTAACAATAGTGCAAACCACAGCATCTAAAAAGAAAGATAAATGGAGGGAGGGGGCAAGGGGAGAGTTGAAGGAAAACCAGGGACATTGGTGGCAGGAAATGTTCATGGATGGTGTGCATTGTAAAACAGAAACTCAAGCATAAAAAACTCTGTAATCACAGTGTTTAAACAAAAGGAAAAAATAAGTCCCTGGTACTAATCTACTTTTTCCTACATTAAAAATATTTTAGGTATCTTAATACTTATTATTGAGATCTCTTTTTTCTTTTGTTGAAGTTCATTTACTATTATTCAGATTGTTAGTTGACAGTTATTGGCAACAAATATCTTTTTTTTTTTTTTTTTTTTTTTTTTTTTTTTTTTTTTTTTTTTTTTTTTTAGTTTTTGGGCCACACCCGGCGGTGCTCAGGGGTTACTCCTGGTTGTCTGCTCAGAAATCGCTCCTGGCAGGCACGGGGGACCATATGGGACACCGGGATTCGAACCAACCACCTTTTGGTCCTGGATCGGCTGCTTGCAAGGCAAACACCGCTGTGCTATCTCTCCGGGTCCCGGCAACAAATATCTTAACTTATTTTCTACTACTTTACTTTTGAGTTCACTGGTTTGTTTTTAGTTTTTTCATTCTGCTATTGAATATTTTAAATTTCAGCTTTTTTCCCTGTTTGTTTTGTTTTGGTTTTGGTTTTGGGTCATACCCGGCAGTGCTCGGGGTAACTCTGGGCTCCGCACTCAGAAATGATTCCTGGCAGGTTTGGGGGACCATGTGGGATGCCGGGGTTCAAACCATTAACTTCTGCATGAAAGGCAAAGGCCTTACCTCCATGCTGTCTCTCCGGCCCCCAATTTTTTTTCCCGCCTTCCCGCCCTTTCCTCTGGCCCCAAATTTAAGCTGTTTTGTTCTTTTAGCACTCTTATTTCTGTTTGGACTTTTCTTGAGCTTTTTCTTATATACTTCTCCTGTCTTTGTTGAAATTCTCTTTCATAGAAGTATTTATTTTGAACTATTGATTTTCAGTTTTCTTCAGATAGTCTATAATAGCAGCTTTTCCAGCTAGCTATCTTTATTACCTGTGTGTAGAAAGTAATCATCTCCCATTATGTCTGATATTTCACAAAGTTCTACACAGGTGACCTATATTCAAGAAGGCTTAGGTAATAACTAGAGCCATAAGTAATAGTACCTAGTTGATCCTGGCTGTGGCTCCAAATTTGAGCAGACCTGGGAAGTGACCAGAAGTTTGTTGTCATAAGCCTTGCTTTGGTTATGACACCAAAATAAAAAGTAAGTTTGGCTTCTGCTATGTCACTGATTTGGAACATACTTAGGCAATTACCAAAAGTTTGATATATTGAATGTCTGATATATTCTATGAGCTAAGTTTGAGCAGGTCTAGGTGCAGATCATGGTTCAAAGTTTCTTTAGTTCAGATAGACCTGATAATGACTGAAGTGCCTGGATGGGACAGGGAGAGGCTGGGCATACATTTCACCTGGTAATAAAGGGTGTGCCTCAGTTTTGTCAAGAACCAAAGTCCAGCTGGCCATGGGCTGACAGGGGAACACAGTAGGCAATATACTTGGGAGTTCCATAGGTGCTTTCAGTCTAAAAGGGTGTGACTGGCTTACATAGTTGCAGTCAGATAGAAATTGGCAGGAGCCTATCTATTTATTTAGTAGGAATATGATTCAGCTAGATCAGGGAATTTCTTTCGGGGTTTATTATGATTGGGATTCGAAGTTAATATGGTGGCTACCAGCACTGCCTTAAGCAAGATGCTAGAGGTCTCCAGCATGAGACCTGACAGAAACTCATATCTCTTTTTTACACCTTTATCTCATTTTATGCAGGCTTACACCTCATTCTTTATTGTTTTAAGTATAACTACAGGATTATTGTATAGGTGTTTCATGCAGTATACCCCTATTACTCAGTCTAGTTTCACATCTTAGAAATCTCTTCCCATTTGTGACTTGCTATCTGCTGTTGGATTTCTTTTGTGGTAGAAGAGTCTTTATGTCCACTCTCTCTGAATGCTCTCCTGTCCCTTGCTGTGAAATTTTTGTTCAATGTGGTTTCAGATCAGTTTTTTTTTTTTTTTGTAGATTCATCTAAATTTCAGTGCATATTTGCTGGAACTACAGGAGGGTTCTCCCTACTCAGTCATCCTGACCCAGTTCAGCCCCCAAATCATATTTCTTTCTCCTCATAATAATTAGCGTGGAATTTCTGTAGACTTATACATATTTATTGATTTTTAATTTGTACATCTTTTGAAAGGGTATCTATTTCATTTGATCTTGTGGTATTATTGATAACATATCATTTTTAGCTATGTACCACACAAAAGTCTTCCAGTTTTCCTCAATTGCCTTATCACTTAACTCACTTAAACTCTAACTCACTCTGGATTGGATGAAAGGTCAGGATGTGGTGATGTCTTTCTGAATCTCTTTCACATTGAAATATGGAGGAATTATGGCCTAGTTAGATAGAGCTATGATAAGTGAGAACAACAAGAGTATCCATCATACAAACTCTGCCCTTTCTTTTCATGTTACTCTTGGGAGGAAAGCTCAAAGTTACAGAGGAGACTCATTCTTAGCAAAGTGCTGGTCCTTCTGGACCACTATGGAAGTAGTGATCAGTCAGGCAACCGATTGCTAGCAATAGACTTACATTTCTCCTTCCTTTTCTTCTCTTCTCACTTCTGCTGGTTTGAGTTTATACCTTCCAAGTAAAATGTCAGTGCTAAAGCAAGATTTGTTATAAATGAGCAATTACAAAAGAAACTTATCAAACATATGCTCCTAAGTACCTAGAAATGACAATATGAACTATAAAATATGAAAAAAATGAAGCTTTAGGGAGAGATTAACAATCTAATTTAGAGTAAAAAATTTTAATACATCTTTCTTTGAATTGATAGACTGTTTTAGTAATCCCTCCTATAAATTGGAGAGATTAATAAAAAAAAGGTGAATCTTTAACAAATTTAAACATGAAAAGGTTGTTAAATAACTGTAAAACACAGAGAAGTCTAAAATCCTATTAAACAATTTGAACGGTGCCAGAAGGAGATTAAGGCGAGTGCCTTACACATGATCAATCTTTGTTTGAGTTCTGACACTATATGCTTAGCACTGTTTAAAATTACTCCTAGGGGCCTGGGAGATAGCATGGAGGTAAGGCGTTTGCCTTTCATGCAAAAGGTTCAAATCCCGGTGCCCCATATGGTCCCCCGTGCCTGCCAGGAGCAATTTCTGAGCATAGAGCCAGGAGTAACCCCTGAGCACTGCCGGGTGTGACCTAAAACCCAAAAAAAAAAATTACTCCTAGGCCAGGAATAAGCTCTGGGCACAGTCAGGGACCATAACCAAATAAAATAAAAGAATTAGGACATAGTTTCTATGTAAATTGATTTTGGTGCTCAAACTTTCATCCCACCTATATATACAATTTAGGACATGCCATCTTTCTGAGTAGAGCGAAGCTCTATTGCAGTCAGGATGAAGAACAATATGCAGTTACCATGTGCAGAGGCTCACTGTTGCCTGCTCCTTATTTCTCCACAAACAAAATCTCCCAGATAAAAAGTTGTTTTGATATTAATGAGTTTATTGAGCAATGCATTTGAGATTCCTAAATAAATATAAAAATTTACCTCATGATTATAAAGTTCCTATTGTCCTATGTTTGTTAACAAAAAATCAAATAATGATCAAACTTTCTCCCTAATAATATATCTGGGGGTAAAAAAACGATAGTACAGGGTTTGAGAAGCATGCCTTGCATACAGTTTGATTCCCCCTGTACCACATGAACTTTTAAGCACCACAGGACACAGCCAGGATGACCTGGATAATCCCCAACACTATAGAGCTTGAGTAGTTCCACTTTCTATGGTCTGAGATACAGGACTATCTGGCTGAGAATTTCCTGAATAGGTTCTGAAGACTATAAACAGAATTGAAAGTACTAGAATCTGACATCTGAGTTTGACCCCCTACACTGTATTGCCCTGTGAGCACCACCAGGTATGAGACTGATAGTTCCTGAGCACAGAAGGAATCCAAGTAAGAAAGTATTCCTGGTCTAAGCATTAAACAGTCTGTCCTATTGATTTCATCACTAGATATGGTCCTGAGTCCTCTGCGCAATGTCTGCCCCTTCACAATACAACAAAAAGGAACTTGGAGCTTCCCTTTTTTGTTGGGGGTGGGGGTTTGAGGCTCAGGGCTTCTTCCTGGCTCAGTACTCAGAAATTATTCCTGGAGATGCTCAGGAGACTATATAATATACAGAGGATAGAACCCAGGTTGCATGCAAGACAAGCACTTTACCTGCTGTACTATGCCTTCAGCCCATAAAAATATTTTCATTTACTTATTTGAAAAGTATTGCCTATTCATTTATTTCCTTGGGGCACCTGAGTACGTTCCTGCACTGGGTGTGGGCAGAGACAACCATGGTTGGAATGAACCATGCACTGCCAAGGTACTGAAGCTGAGCCAGAATCATGCTGAAGAATTTATAGGTCACTATGTTTTGCAAACTATAAAACATAAAACCTTAAGTAAAATAAGCGTTTCAAAGTCTACAAAAATCTTATTTTAGTGGATGCTCTTACAGAGGTGGATTTGAAATCAAAATGTTACACTCCTTCCAATGAAAGAAAAATAAGAGATACTCATCAATAAATTATGCCTTTAAATTGCCCAAAAGAGTATCTCCCTCTATTACAGCTAAAAAAAGTGAAGCCAAATATTTACTAGTAGGTCATGCTAAAAGTTTAAGTAAACTTGAATTTTAAGCTCTTTTTTTTCTTTTTGGTTTTTTTGGCCACACCCAGTGATGCTAAGGGGTTACTCCTGTCTATGCGCTCAGAAGTCGCTCCTGGCTTGGGGAACCATATGGGACACTGGGGGATCAAACCGCGGTCCATACAAGGCTAGCACAGGCAAGGCAGGCACCTTACCTCCAGCGCCACCACCCGGTCCCATTTTAAGCTCTTTCTTATTAATTTATAGGAATACAAAATTTAAAAACTTTAACTTAAAGAAAATATATATTTGTTGCAAATGACATAAAGAAAAGCAGACCTTTAAAAGTAAAATTTATTCATATTTCTGTTATCTATTTTCATAGTTTAGTCTAACACTCTGTCCTTCTGACCCAGATTTTTTGGTTGATTTTCCTGAAATTCCTCAGCCTTACTTTCTCCTTGATGTTGTCCTACCATCATTTTCTATTTATCTTCCAGTTCATCACCCCCAAGAAACTCTGCAACAAAATTAAAGTACCTTTATTGATATTAAATTATTTAAGAAAACATATAATGTGCAATATATCTGTTACAAGGAAGTGAGTGGGGAGAAATTAAAAAGGGGGATTTTTCCCCTATGTGTGTGATCTGATTGGTCACTGAAAAATCATTCCAAGCCTTTATTTGCATACTTAACCAGATTAATTGTTCCAATTGAATGATCTCATAGAGTGTGATGATTCAGAAAATAGATATACTGAGGGAACACATGACACATAAAACCAGGTCTCTGTATGTTGGAGACCATGGAAATTAAATATAAAAGCCCTCTTTCTAAAATCAAAATGGAGGGCCCGGGAGATAGCATGGAGGTAAGGCAAACGCCTTTCATGCAAAAAGATTATCAGTTCGAAACCCAGTGCCCCATATGGTTCCCCGTGCCTGCCAGGAGCAATTTCTGAGCATGGAGCCAGGAGTAATGCCGGGTGTGACCCCCGCCAAAAAATAATAAATAAATAAATAAATAAAATCAAAATGGAGTCCTGACATCCTGAGCCAAAGTCAGCCACGTGACAATCCGCATGGATTGCAAGCTAAGCAAATTGCAGAATGCGGCCATTTGTCCCTGGGCCTAAAAGAAATGTAACATTATAAAGATAGAGGAGTCACCCACGTGACACCAATGTTCCCAGAGAAATAGGGGCTGGCAGAAGATTCCCATGGGAATAGAGGCTGATAGCCGTGGGAATAGAGGCTGATGACCATACAGTGTGATTAGAACCTGTGCTGTATTGTTCTATAAGACAATCTAAGCCTCATCATTTACGAAAACCAGCATTGTGATGTGTCAAATTGTTAATCTTGTAAAAACAAGATATTCTTGTAAGAATTTACAGATATTCCCTGCCTGCATGCCTCTCTCTCTCTCTCTCTCTCTCTCTCTCTCTCTCTCTCTCTCTCTCTCTCTCTCTCTCTCTCTCTTTGTTTGACTTTTGTATATAAGGCCGTCTTCACTTAATAAAGATTGGGCTCTCGATCGGAATTCTCGACCTGAGCCTCATTATTTCCCAGTCCCTCTTCTCTTTCCAGGCTGGTGTCCACTCTGTGAACTGTGAAAATAACTTCTGTGAGGGTCTCCAGAACTTATCCTGCTGGATGGGAGATCGGAAGAGACCCCCACATCTGTATAGTAAAAACATCATTTTTTTTCTCCAAGCTTCTGATGTTATTACTCCCCTGCCTTATCTGTACAAATTTGATCTGCCAAGTAAAAGGGTTGATAAACAGAAGACCTATGATGGTTGGTGTGCTAATACACAAGAACCCAGAGCAGATTACTTTTTGTTGTACAATTCACAAAGAAGGGACTGGAGCGGTGGTACAGAGTGGTAAGGTGTCTGCCTTGTTGGCACTAGCCTAGGATGGATCTAGGTTCAATCCCCTGGCATCCGATATGGCACCCCAAGCCAGGAGCGATTTCTGATCACATATCCAGGAGTAACCCCTGAGTGTCACTGAGTGTGGCCCAAGGTGTGGTAGGGGGGAGATTCACAAAGACATTTATAAAGACATATACTTCACAATTTTTATCATGGAGGGCTACTCAAAACCAGAACTCAAGAGATGCAGAAGTCACACTGGTGAGTCTCTGTCAATTGAGTTGTTGGCTAAATGCAAGGATCTGTATACTCAGTGTGGCTCTGTGTTACAGAGGACATGCAAGCCATTTTCATGGTAGAGGGGGATTCACCTAGCAAAACCGAAGAAAACATGTGGTGCTAGAAATTGCACTCAAGTTTGGAGTAGGCTAAGCAGTTCCCTAATCATTATGTTACCTTCCACCCAAATCCCAGCTTTTTTTTTTTTTTCAAATAAAGGTAATCCGGGCTTACATTTTTAACCATATTTCAGAGACAAGAGAGATGAGGGCTGGTAGGTGCAGCTCATGACATGAAGCTCACCACATAGAGTGATGAGTGCAGTTAGAGAAATAACTACACTGAAAACTATTATAACAATGAGAATGAATGAAGGAAGTAGAAAGCCTGCCTAGAGTACGGTGTGGGTGGTATGGGGAGGAGGGAGATCTGGGAAATTGGTGGTGGGAATGTTGCACTGATGAAAGGGGGTGTTCTTTTCATGACTGTAATCATACAACTATAATCATATTTGTAATCACGGTGTTTAAATAAAGATAATTAAAAAAATTTTTAAAAAAGGTAATCCAGGCTTACAAGATAAAGGAAAAAGTTAAATAACATGTCTTTAAGGTATGCTTGAAAAAAATATCTACACAATTGTGTTATAGTTTTTCTTGGGATAAATTTTAAAAGTAAATTTTAGGAAAATATAATATAAATATATCAGTGGTACACACATCTTGGAAAACAGAAAGAGTTTTAAATCTAATGTAAGTTAGAGTTAAATTCTAATTTAAACTCCTAATAAAATCTTGGAAAAGTAGTACTTCCAGCCCTTGCAATTGCTTTTAAATATTCTTCAGTGATTTGATAATGTAAATCCTGAGCTCTTGACAGTTGAAAATGTGGGTTTTTTTTTTCAAGTTTTTACAAGGACCTCTTTAAAAAATGCAGGGGGCATTTTTCACCTCTAGTCTCAGCTACAGAACAAATTTTAGACTTTTAAATTTTAAGTTGTGAAATTTACTGATCATAAATACACTTAATGTTTTGATACAATAAAGCTTAGAGCCAAACTAGTAACCCTGTTTTTTATTATTTGTTTTTTTTATCTTACTGAGACAGAAACCAGAGTGTGATTTGTCATTAATAGTTCTACTTAATTTTACTTGTCTCTCTTAATGTTGCCTTTATTAAATATTTGATTTTTATGTTACATAATTCATCTTATGTAGATTTAAAAGTATATTAATACAATAAAATTATTATTCCATAAAAACTAAGTACTAAATAGATTTACTGAAACCAGATAAATTAGCAAATTATAAAGAAAATTTTTGTTTTGAGACCACACCTTGTAAGCTACTCCTGCCTCAGTGCTCAGGGGCAAATCCTAGCAATGGTCAGGATTAAAAGTGGGCCTCCTGAATGCAAAACCTGTGTACAAGCTTCATTAGATATCTATCCAGTCATATAAAATGTTTTTAGTAAAAATCTTAATTAATGAGACTTTATAGGACTAAAAATTTATGAGGTTTTTCCAATCTTTTAGTCACTGATAGATTCTGTGTAGATGCTGTGTTCCCCTTTTTTGTGTTATGCCCAGAAAGAGAGAAATAAGCTGAGTATGAAGCCTATTACAAGAAAACTTCTATTTCTTTTTTAAATACAAACTACCTGGTTATTTTAGACAGGGTTTGAGATTTGCTGATAATAAATAGAATTCTCTGTCTTTGGTCAGTCGATTTCAAATCTTTCTCTCTTTTTTAATTTTATGTTGTAAAGGACACTTACAGTGCAAAGAAGGAAATAAAATTGCTATTCAAATTGCCCGATCTACCTCGAACTCTGAATCTTAACCTGAGAACTGGCACAGTTTGTTACAATAGCATCAGGAATCAAATTACCCCCAACGGAGGCCCTAATGCTACTCTGGCACCAACTTGCTCCAAGTAGGTTCATATGACATCCTGTCAACGAGGAAATACCAAAGATATGATCTAATGGTACCTCGCCACCTAATGGTGAGATGAAATCAGAAGGCACTCCATGACACCCCAGCTTCATCCTAGGATACTCTGCAAACACCAACATCTCTAATTATAAAAGATTGACTAAGACAATTGTGACTGAGTAGAACTTTTCCTGGGGTCATAAAGAAAGACACTGGAATTGGAAAACTAACATGCCTGGAGCCCATAGTCAAACTTATGATGTTTGCTTCATGGGTAAAGACACCCTATATCTCTTAGGCCACTGATATTTTTTTATAATTTCCCAATATTTACTGTGACAAACACACACACATACACACACACACACACACACCTTGTCCTGGCCAATCTGTTCCATGCAGCTGTGCACTGCTCCTAGTAAATGAACTCCACTACAACACGAGGAAAATACCACACTATAAGCATGACAATGAGGTAACAATAAAGGCCTCCACTATGCATAGAGAATAAAGATGGCAACTCTGATGACCCAAAAGTTCCAACCACTATTTAGCATCTCCAATAAGGAATTTAGAGAAGAAATATGGATGATATTCATAGAACTAAAAGAAAGCATGGATTGAACAGAACAAACCACAATTAAAATTCAATAAGATATGAAAGTAAAAATGAGAAAAATCTAAACGGAAAGAACATGACTAAAAAACTTGGTATGTTAAATGATAATTTCACTGGAAAGCCTCTTTAACTGATGAACAGTGGGTGAGATTGGATAAGAGCCTTAAAACAAATAACCAAACAATGGTAAAAATACTCAAAGAATGTCATAGACAGAAACAGAAGTCTTTCATAAGCTCAACTGAAATAACCAAGAGTCCTGGGAGTCCCAGTGACCCAGAAAGAAAACTCTCATGAATAATCAACTGTCAGACATCATTACAGAGAATTTTCCAGAGTTAAAAAGTGCATGTAATCAAGTTCTGAATGTCCAAAGAGTGTATCAGCTAAAAGAGATTGAAGAAAAGCACCCTAAGACTCATGCTAGTTATAGTGACAAATCCCACAGATAGGTATAAAATCAGCAAGATCTAAAAGGGTAATTATATTCAAAGGAACATCCTTATGATTTACAGGAGATCTGTCACAAGAAGCCCTCAAGGGCCAAAGGAAGTGGTGGGATATAGTAAAAAAAAAAGGTGATAAAATAAATGCTTTTCCAATAATACTTCACCCAGCTAGACTCATATTCAGGTTTGATATAACAATAGCTCAGAAACTTTACAGATTAAAAAACATCCTTAGAAGACAGAATCTTAGACATATACACACCCTATGAGGTACCAGTAAAATATATAAAACAATTGTTGATAAATCTGAAAGAAGATATCCATAGCAACACAATAATAGTGGGAGACTGTTGCATATGTAAACATTTCTAATATTATCACGATTTGGAATGTATACACATTTCTGGACCTACCCTGATCCCACCCTGATCAGTGATTGGACCCTACTCTAGGGTGTGACCTGGCAGGACCTACCCTGATCCTGCCCTGATCAGTGATTGGACCCTACTCTAGGGTGTGACCTGGCATTCTGCTCCTACCCTAGGGTGGTACCTGATTCTACTGTATAAAACAGAGGTCTTTGTAAGGTTTGGGGCTTTTTTGGGTTGGAACTGATGCTGGGTCATTGGACCTCAGTTATTTCCACCGAATAAAGCTGATATTTCCACAAGTCTGACTCTCCGTGAGCTGTTCACTCGCCGATTCACCTCAGAACCGCTGGTTACTGGGTGGTAGACGCGTTCTCCAAGCTGGAGGGGAGAGACCTCCTCCTCCCTACCTCCGTTAGCGA
>PVKC010028837.1:0-15299 GCA_004027635.1 Crocidura indochinensis
AAACATTTAGAAGGAAATCCCAAAAGGAAACTACACACATAGAAAACTCATGTGATAACATGAGCTTCTTAATAAATTGAATTTGAGACAGGAATATACCTCCTTCATAATCAATACACAAGCTACTAAGATTTATTATTGCACTATCCTCCTTATGGTGAAACATATATTCTAAGTTTTCTAGTGGATGTTGTCAAAGCCAATAAATTGTTAAAGAAAACAATCAAAATATCATCTTTCTAAACGTATGTGTAACTCAGAATTCAGATTGCTGTATGTCTGGACCTGTGAAGGAGCTATTTCTGTAAAAAGGAAAACATCACATAAGCATAAATTTGCAAAGAAAAAAGGAAAAACATCAACAGCCAGTTTATGATGACTATGCCATCAGGGCTAATAGGAAAGATAAGGGAGAAAGTATGATTCTACTTAGCCTCACACTATTTTCTAGAGTTCCCAAAATAGTCACTATAAATTACTCACATCTGCACATGTATAAAATATCTACAGACCTAGAAATAAATGGAGCATATTCCATGACTCAAATCTTCAGGTTGATACTTTAATCAAATGACTGAAAATGTTAGTTTTCCAGTTTTCAGTTCAGGTCTGGAGTACTAGCACCACAATAGGAAAGAAAAAGATTAATTTAATTTCCAGTTCTTGTTCTCTGTGAGAAATATTTAGCCTGCCACCCTGACCAAGCAAATGAAAACAAAGGTAAAAAAAAACTTGTCTACATTAAACTATAAAACTGTGCCAATTGATAGCATAACAAGTAGGGCATCTGCCTTACACGTGGCTGACCTAGGTGTGATTCCCAGCATCCAATATGATCCCCTGAATTTGCCGGAAGTAATTTCTGAGCAGAGTGCCCAGAGAAATCCCTGAGCACCACCAGGTGTGATCCAAAAAGAAGAAATGAGTAAATACATAAATTAATTGATAAGAATTCTGTATCTCAAAGAAACGGTGACCTAAATACAAAAACTGGCCAAGGATTGGGAGAAACTATTCAAACAATACCCATCTGATAAGGGGTTAAGATCTAAGATAGCTATGGTAGAGCTTAACATGAAAACAATCACTATTTCCATAATGAAGAAGAAACTAATGACTTTCATAAAGAAGACATACAGATGACTAAAAGGCATATGAAAAACTCCATATCATTGATCATCAGCGAGATGCAACTCAAAACAGCAATGAAATATCATATCACACCACAGAGACTGGCACAAAACAAAAAGAACAAGAACAATCAGTGCTGACACAGATGTGAGGAAGAAGGAACTCTAATTCACTGTTGGTGGGAATTCCAACTGGTTCAGTCTTTTGGAAGGGAAAAAACTAAAAACTGAGCTCCCATATGACCCAGCAAAGCAGCTCCTATACCCTAAGGATCTTAAAACACAATGTAGAAAATGAATCTGCACTCCTATTTCAATACAATACTATTCACAAAAGTCAGAATCTGGAAACGACCCAAGTGTCCGAGAATAGATGAGTAGCTAAAGAAACTGTGGTACATCTACACAGCTATTAGGGGAAAGTAAACTGATGAACTTTACATATACATGAATGGATATAGAATGTGTCACAGGGAGAAGGAGAGAAAAAGACATAGAATGATAACACTAATTTGTGCGATATTTCAAAAAAAAGTATGGTAATAATGCCCAAAGACAGAGACGAGGCCAGGAAGTCAAGAGTTTCCATGATAGGAAATTTGCCACAAAGAGTGGGGGTATGAAGTTAGGCCAGATGATCACTCTGGTGATGAAAGAATGTAAAGTGATATGCATGGTTTCCCTTTAGTAACAGAGTTGCAAATTACAGAGTCTAAAATAATAAAAAGAGGAAGACAGAGAGAAGAAAAATATCTTCAGGCAGGGGAAAAAGCAGTGGGCGGAAAGTGAGTGGGGAAGCAAATTGAGAGCATTGGTGAAGGTAAAAATGCACCAGTAAAGGGTGTTGTACATTGAATGACTGAACTCAATCATGAACAATTTTGTAACTGTGAGGAAATAAATAGCACACTAATATTATGAACAGCCTTGTAACTACTGTTTCTACACTTGCTTCTGGAAAAACCAATCTGTGACATCCTTAAGGTCTTGATAAAGATTGTTAATATTAAATGGATTTGAAGACGGTATAAAAATATAGAAACAATGCAATAGATCATTTGAGCTGCAATACATTCCTACATTGAAGCTGGAGTGATACTTAAGCAAGTAGAGCCTTTTCCTTGAAATACACAGACTTGGTTGATCCTGGACATCCCACATAGTCTCAGAGACCCTGCAGGAGTGATTCTTGAGCACAGAGCCAGGGGAAAGCTCTGAGCACTTCTAGGTATGACCCAAAAACAAAATACGAAAACATTTCTACATTGGTAAATGAGCAAAGTATCTGATCAAGGGTGAGAGAATTCAGGCTTTCAGAAAAGATGGTAGAGACAGTGAGCAGGTTCCAAAGTCCTCCAGAGAAGGGAGGGAGACAGAGCTGCTGGAGGGACAAATAAATACTAAAAAACAGGAAACCAAAGAGTAACAAGAGAGAGATAAGCCCAATGAGCACAAAAAAATTATTTCCGCGTTGTTTTGGATGGAGGTGAGTGAGAAGGGTTAGGTCAAATGAAATGTCTAGGGCTTGAAAATGGTCTCTTTAGACAGATGAGAAAAGGTACTGGTTAAATTAAACTAAAACAAGGAGCCCTATGTCAGCTCCATGTGCAGAAGATAGAATTATTCCTTACAGAGCCAGAGCTCTAGGAGGCACATATCGCTTCTATTGCCTGCCAACACACACAAGCTTCTACAAGCAGAATTAAATATTTAAAGTTTAACCAAAGCTTTGTGCTTCAACCTTTAAATCTAGGGTTCTAATATCAAAATGAAAAGGTAAAATGAAACTCTTAATATAGGAGTTACAAATACTAAAATGATACCCACACACAAGTGATTGTATTAAAAAAAAATCCACTCTCAGGCAAGAGTGATAGTACAGTAGGTAAGGCATTTTACTTACACAGATCTACCTAGGTTCGACCCCCAGCATCACATACAGTTCCCAGAGCACTACCAGAAGGAAGGAAGGAAGGAAGGAAGGAAAAATAACTTACTCTCTAGGTAATGAATTTTTCTTGTTCTTCCTTCACTCGAATATGTCTGTGACCTCTTTTGAGTTCAATCATCTGACTTGCTGTTGAGTTAATTGACTTTGAGTTCAGTCATTTGACTTGCCTTATTTTACCAACAGATGGAGATCAAGTGCAGTCTAGAGAATATTTTGTTAACCACATATTCTGCTGTGTTAATATTGGACCAAGTAATTCTTTCTGGGGACTGCCTTCTTTATATACAAGACTATATATACAACTATATATATACACACACATATATACAAGTACTATAGTACATTTAGCACTATTTCTAGTCATTACACATAAAATTCTAATTGCAATTGACAAACGTGTCAGACAGTGCCAAATGACCTGTAACATTTAAGTTGCTCTACTTAAGAGCCACCTTGCATTGAAACATAAACATTTTATCAGCAGGAAAAACAAGGAGTCAAAGAGATAGTGCAGTGGGTAAGGTGTGTAACCTTTCATGCTACAAAACAGGTTCAATTTCTGGCATACCATATGATCCCTTAGGCCCCACAGCAAATCCTGAGGAAAGCTGAGTCTGGCTCTATTACGTTTTTGCTATCAGACCAGTGATAGTACAAAAAACTACTTGGCAATGAATGCAAGTCACAAAGCAGGGTTTATTAAGCCAGTATGCTAGGGTCCAAACACTCCTGACCCCCAGGATGTACGTTGGGGTATAGAGTTTTTATAGTCACTGACACTATGCACAGTGTTCATTTAGTCTCAGAAAACAGATAGTAAAAGATACATATTTCACATAACACAAGTAACATAATTCAAATGAATCAAAACTGCCCTAGACACTGCATGTGGGAGAGCAGATATAGATAAGTGTTTATGGGGGCACCATAGGCATCTATCAATATCAGTTTCTGTTCCCCCACCATGCCTCTTTTCTTCTGGAAAGGCTGGTAGGCTCTATTTCCCCACGTCAGCCTGGCCTCCGGTAATGTGTATATAAGCATTAAGGCATAGTTAAAGCATAGCATAAAGCCTATTCGGTCAGGCATATCAGTCTATGTCTGTGAATGAAATTGGCATGAGTCCACCTGTCCTTATATTTCCCCCTTTCACTAGATCATACTGAGGAATCTTGCTCAGTGGCCTCACTAGGTCACAATGCACACTGCTGTCTAAGAACTAGGAACTGCACAGGGCCAACTCTTTCCTTAACAAATGCTGCCAATTTGATCAGGATGATCAGCCCAACAATCAGCAGGAGGAGAAGGGTTATTAAGGGGCAGGCCAAGATGGATATCAGGGTGGCTAGCCATAGCATAGAACCTAACGAGTCAGGTATATCAGTCTGTGTCTGTGAATGTGAGATGGCATGAGCCCACCTGTCTTTATAGCTTAAAAAAAATTAGAAAAAAAGAATCGTACTTTAATGGAAGGTTTAATATTTTCCTCTTCTTTCTTTTGTTGTGGTCATGATGATCATTGGGGTGTAGAACTTGAGTTGGAAATGAGAGGGGCAGGGCACCATCTCAACAGGAAATGAGTCAAAAATGTTATTCTTGGTTTCTTGCCAGCACTTTGCACAAATTCACTTCCCCTATTTGAAAATTTTTAACTATTTGTTCATTGAAAAACATGTAAAATATGTGAAAGCATGGAAGGGAGCCATTAAAATAAAATGCTTATGTATTACGCCCAGAGACTGTACTTGGTCTGATGGCAGGATGCTTCATGGGAGGGCACACCTGTTTTTAGGAGGAAGGTTTTCTCCTTTCTATGTACCCAACTTTTGCTACGCCTATAAAAAAAATAAAAATAAATTAAAAAAAAACTGCCACCATCCTTTTTTTGTCTTTTAGATAGTGGCTTTTGTCTTTTCCATAGAATCTTGGGACATGGATTGCATTGTTTTACCTCATATTTCTGCAATTTTTTTTATAAAATTGAGAATGGGAAATAAAGAAAGGATGGAGGCCAGTAGCCGTTAGGAAAAATGAAATCATAAAATGTGCCTATATATGGATGTGTAGAATCACCCCAGTTTTCCACAGGTGGGTAGCTACAGTTATCTACAAGGTAGTCGGGCATCTATAGGTAACTACAATAAGAAGCGAGACCACCTGCTGCTCTGCTGTTGTTCAGCTGCAAGGGCCCAAGGCTGCCAGTGCTGCAAACTGCAAGGAACTGAGGCTGCCAGAGCTACAAGGCTCGAAGTGGCCCATGGGGCCCAGCTGCCAGTAGGGTCAAGAGCTCACCCATGAATGCCAACTTGTAGCACCCCTCCAGTCCACCACCACCCGCCCCCGCACAGAACTGAGCAGTGAAGAGACAGAAACCAAGTATCCTTTTTTATTCCTCCTGGAGTCTGAGGCCTGCCATTGTCGCTTGGGGATTTCAGAGTAGGGAGGGGATTCACCACCCAAAAGTATCAGAGGGGACCCAGTTCAAGAGAAATAGAGGGATAGATACAAAGCAAGCAGCATCTCTCCGATATTTTATATCTGTCCCACTCAAAAGGGCAAGCACTCCTCTGGTCATTATCCTGGGATACACACATCCCCAAGGGTCCAAGTTTTTTCCTTTTATACCCGACATGACAAGAGGGTGAGTCCAAGTATTGTGTCCAGGGGGCGTGTTAAGGTTCAACTGTCATTAGAGTGGGGGACATCCAAGGGGCATGTCCAAACCCAATTGTCAAGTGGGGGTATCCAAGACACATATCCAAGTACAAATGCCATTATATCAACAGATGAATGGAAATGTAGACTATTGTGCTGTGTTAAATGAGTCAAAGAGATAGAAATAGACATAGTATAGTCTTGCACATTGGTGCGATATAAGAAAAATAAAAGAAGATATGGTACCAATATCTAGCGATAATAGAGATAAGAGCCTGGAGGACCAACTCATGATATAAATAAATGTGGCCACAAAGAGCCGTAAGTACAGTTAGGGCAGTAAATGCACTAACAACTACCATGACAATGATAATTGGAACTGAATATTCTGGACAACGACTGGGTACTAAAATGGGATAAAGTGATATGTATGGCATCCCCTCATTTATAATAGTAAAAATCACAATGTTAGAAAGAAAAGAAAGAATGAGAGAGAGAAGAATGCCTATCTCAGACATAGCTTGGAGTGGGGTTTGGGGGAAATAGGAGCCATTGGAGTCAGGAAATTTGCAGTGAAGGATACTGTACATTTTATCTGTTAAGAAATTTAAAAGAATTAAAAATAAAAGTTAAAAAATAAAATAACTCTCAGTTATGTTCAGGACCCTCTAAATTTTCACTATGATCGATAGCATTTAAAGTAACATTGTGCATAAGTATCTTTGCACAGCCATGACTAATACTGCTTCACACTGAATATTTGTGTTTAACTGGAATTTTACTTGAATACAAAGCTTGTATAGTTGGTCTGAAAATCTACAAAAAATTGATAAGAAAAAATTAACAGAACACAAAATTAATTGTGAGA
This sequence comes from Crocidura indochinensis, assembly GCA_004027635.1. NCBI lineage: Eukaryota > Metazoa > Chordata > Mammalia > Eulipotyphla > Soricidae > Crocidura > Crocidura indochinensis. The sequence continues at coordinate 6,605 of PVKC010028837.1, forward strand.
AGTGGCATGAAATATTGGCAAAAGGTAAGAATGTAATGGGGTCACAGACAACATCATAGACATGGTGCTAGAAAGAATAAAGAAATAAATCTCAGCTCCTTTCCCTTCAAATGATTGTTTTTTTAAATATCTTTATTTAAACACTTTAATTACAAATATGATTGGAGTTGAGTTTTTCAGTCATGTAAAGAACACTCCCCCTTCACCAGTGCAACATTCCCATTACCAGTGTCCCAAATCTCCCTCCTTTCCACCCCACACCTGCCTCTACCTAGACAGGCTTCCAACTTCCCTCCTTCATTAACATTGTTATGATAGTTCTCAATGTAGTTATTTCTCTAACTATACTCATTATTCTTTGTAGTGAGCTTCATGTCATGAGCTGGACTTTCCAGCTGTCCTCTCTGATGTCTCCGAGAATTGTTGCAAAAATGAACTTTATTTTTCTTAAAATCTATAGATTAGTGAGACTATTCTGCAGCTATCTCTCTCCCTCTGGCTTATTTCACTCAGCATAATGGATTCCACGTACAGGACCACTTTTGCTTTGTCCCATAGATTCTGATAGTTTCTGTCTTCATTGTCATTTGTTTCCAGGACAGTTTTGATTTCCTTTTTGATTTCATCTTGGACCCACTGGTTGTTCAGTAGTAGACTGTTTAATTTTCAGATGTTAAAGTTTTTCTTCTATGTCCCTTCACATCTAATTTCAGAGCTTTGTGGTCAGCGAAGGCAGCCTGCAAAATTTCTATTTTCTTGATTTTATGGAGGTATGTTTTATGTGCCAGAGTGTGGTCTATCCTGGAGAATGACCCATGTACATTGGAGAAGAATGTGTATCCAGGTTTCTCGGGATGGAGTGTCCTATATGTATGTACTAGGCCTCTTTTTCCATTTCTTTTTTCAGGACTAGTATGTTTTGTTGGGTTTCAGTCTGGTTTACCTATCAAGTGTTGACAGGGCCATGTTGAGGTTTCCCACAGTTATTGTGTTATTATTGATATCCTCTTTCAAAGTTGTCAATAATTGTATTAGCTATCCTGCTGATCTCTCATTGGGTGCATATGTTTAGTAATGTGATTTCTTCCTGTTACACATATCCTTTGATTAGTATGAAGTATCTGTCTTTGTTCCTTACGACTTTTCTGATTAAGTTAAAATAGTTTGCTGGGGACTCTCTGAGCCATCTCCCGCAGGGATCAGAAAGTCCAAAATGGAGTGGTGCAGGGCTTTTTAAAGGAAGCAGCAGGAGATGGGACCACCATTGGGCTGGATCGCCTACCTTGTCGGTGAAAAATTATGAGATCAAGTTGAAATAGTTTGCTGGGGACTTTTTGACCCATCGCCCACAGGCATCAGAAAGCCATAAATGGAGTGGTGCAGGGCTTTATAAAGGAAGCAGCAGAAGATGGGACCACCTTTTGGCTGGACTGCCTCCCTGGTCAGTGAATAATGATGGGATTAAATTGAAATAGTTTGCTGGGGACTCTCTGAGCCATCTCCACAGGAATGAGAAAGCCCGCATATATGTTTTGTAGTGCGATCTATTCCTGTTGTACATATCCTTGATTAGTACAAAGTGTCCAACTTTGTCCCTTACAACTTTTCTGAGTCTAAAGTTTTTGTTGTCTAATACTAATATGGCCACCCCAGTTTTGGTAAGGGTGTTGTTTGCTTGGATGATTTTTTTCCAGCATTTGATTTTGAGTCTATATTTGTTCTGACTATTCAGGTGTATTTCTTGTAGGCAGCAGAAGGTTAATTTCATCTTTGTGATCCATTTTACCACTCCGTGTCTCTTAACTGGTGCATTTAGTCCATTGACATTGAGGGAGATGATTGTCATAGAATTTAATGTCATCTTTGTGTGTCTGTTGGTCTGTTTTGTCTTAAAGTAGACCTTTCAGTTTCTTCTTTTTTTTTTTTGGTTCTTGGTTTTTGGGTCACACCTGGCAGTGCTCAGGGGTTACTCCTGGCTCCATGCTCAGAAATTGCTCCTGGCAGACACGGGGGACCATATGGGGCACCAGGATTCGAACCGATGACCTTTTGCATGAAAGGCAAACACCTTACCTCCATGCTTTTTCCCGGGCCCCTCAGTTTCTTCTTTAAGGCTTGTTTTGCAACTGTAAAGTTTCTGAGCTATTGCTTATCTGTGAAGTTATGCATCCTTCATTCAAACATGAACGTGATGTGGGCTGGGTGCAGTATTCTAGGTTAAACCTCCATTTCATTCAGTCTTATCACATCCCACGACTGTCTTCTGGCCTTGAGACTTTCTTGTGACATGTTTGCTGTACATCTTAAGGATGCTCTTTTGAATGTAATATCCCTTTTGGATCTTGCTGCTTTCAATATTCTATCCCTATATGTGGGATTCATCATTGTTACTTGTGGTGCGTTTCTTTGGATCTCTTTTAGCTGGTGCTCTTTGGGCATCTAGGATTTCATTGCATGCAGTCCTTATCTCTGGGAGTTTCTCTACAATAATGTTCTTGACTGTTGATTCTTCCTGGAAATTTTTTCCTGGATTTCTAGGACTCCAATGATTCTTATGTTTGTCTGTTGAATTTATAGAACATTTCTATTTTCATCTGTTCAAAATCTTTGAGTATTTTTTATTGTCTGATGATTTGCTTTGAGGTGCTTTTCCAATCTCTTCTGCTGTATGGAGTTATTATGCATCTCATATTCCAGCTCAGTAATTCTGTCTTCAGCGGTTGTTACTCTATTGGAGAAGTTTTCCATAGAGTCTTTTATTTCCTAAACTATAATTTTCAATCTTATTATTTCAGTTTGGAGTTTTCTGATTTCTCTGTAGTCTGTCAGGTCGATCTATGCTATTTTTGAGTTCTACAACCATCCTCCATATTTCTATTCTAAATTCCTTATCTGAGAAGTTAATTAGATGGTTGGCATTTTTGGGTCATCAGAGTTGACATCTTCATTTTCTATGCATTGTTTTCCTGTGTTGTCTCCCCATTGCCACACTTGAAATGTGATTCTTACTCTGTGTTGTGATGGGTTTCATGTATTATAAGAAGTGCACAGTTGTGGAGTGAAGTGGAGTGGCCGCACTTTTATTTTCTATGTTTTATGGTGGAGTTCATTTACTATAGATGTGCTCCTCTGGGCCTATCTGCTTCGGTATTGTTTTCAAATCTGCAATGCTCAGGAGTCCTCAGGAGTAGTGTTAGCAGTGGTGACCTGGAGTCACCTGTTCGGGCATGTCCAGGACCCCTCAGTCTCAGCCTTCTTCAGGGATCCGGTGCAGGAGTTGGTATCAGACCAGTGGCACTAGGCCCCCTCAGTACAGATGGAGGCAACCTGAACACACCTCTAGGGATTCTGGCATGTCCCGGGCACCTCAGTTTGAGCTTTCTTCAGAAATTGTGGGGGGCTGGTCTCAAACCTGTAGCACTCAGGAGACCTCTTAGTCACCAGTGGCGACCCTGACTCACCCCTGTTCAGGCATGTTCAGGGCCCCTCAGTCTCAGATTTCTTCAGGGATCCTGTGAGGGGGATGGTCACAAATACATGGCACTCAGGCACCCTCAGTAAACATCTCCATTCCTTCGATATTTATAGCCTTTAGAAGTACTCCGTCCATTTTTTGCATGTTTGATTTCCTCCCATTTTGTTTTTTTCCTTTCCTTAAAACAGAACCACATAACTTGAACCATCTTCTTCTGCATTGCAAATTGAGAGGGAAATAATGAAGGGTACCAAGGCCAAACAATCATATGAGCATTAAGTAGAAACAAAAAATGATCAGACTTAAAACAACAAATCTAAAGCCAACGACAACAGAATCAATACCCAATCTACAACATGCTAGACACACGAGACCATATATACCAGTAGCCCGGGGATAAAGGATGGGGATATGAGATGCATGCTGGGAACAAGGGTGGAGGGAGGACAACAGTGGTGGTGATAATGCACCTGATTCAAGGTCACTATATACCTAAAATATCACTGTAAAAGATTTGTAATCACTTTAGTCAAAATAAAAATTATTATAAAAATGTCTTTAAGACAAGACAGGGTAATGGGAAATGTGCACTGATGAAAGGATAGGTGTTGTACTATTTAAGGAATAAGTGAAACTCAATTATGAACAAAGTTGTGAGGAAAAAACTGTAAACCATGGTGTTTAAATAAATAATTATTAAAAAATAAAATATTTAAAGAGCAGCACCTGGGGAACTGGACAGGACATGACCTGCTTCTCTCACAAATGCCAGGGATTGGTCTCAGGGGAGGCTACTAGTCGCCATTAGCAGCACTTGGGGAATTGGCCTGGTGGTAACCTGTGTCTCTTGAAGGATATAGGAGAAGGTTTAGGTGAGGCTATCAGAGGTTGCCATTATCAGAACTTGGAGACAAGTATCAGAATGGGGAGTTCTGAGGGCAGAGCTAAATCTCAGCTACCACCCTGACCATCCCAGTATAGACCTGCATTTTAGAGTAGGGACACCGCCGCACACCATAGGTGACATAGGAGGACTAAGAACAGAGGCAGAATACCCTGAATCACCAAAGGGAAGGAAATATGGGGAAACCAAGGAAGACTCTAGGAGTTAGAAATATGGAGAGAAATCTTATCAAGTTTCCAAATCCACCAAAACTCATGAGCCCAATAGATGAGGACCTAAAAGTGGCAATGCAAGCCATCGCAATAGAAATTAAAGAATCTCTTGCCAGTGCGTTCAAGAAATCCATAGATGAACAAGTCAACCCACTCAAAGAAGAACTTTTACAGAAGATGAGAGAATCCATACAAATGAAATTATAGGAAATTAGAAGTGTCTTAGCAAGCCATACTAGCAGAATTACACAGTTGTAGAATTGCATAGAAGAACTTAAAGAAAAACTACAAATCAAAAATAGCAAAGAAGCCGATAAGGAAATAAGAAGTAAGACATTGGAAGAAAATTTACTTAATAAGCAAAGACAAAAGAAACAATCTACAAATTGTAGGAATACCAGAGGGGAGGAAACAGGGAAAGTATAAGAACAAGTGGTGAGGAAAAACTTTTGCACCCTCTGGAAAGAGGCTCTGGTGCAAATTCACGAGGCAAAAAGAGTCCCTAATAAAATAGATCCTTATAAACCAACAACAAGACATATAGTAATACATATGGCAAAAAGAGAAAGATGAATTCCTTAAAGCAATAAAGGAGAATAAAACCTCAAATACAAAGGAAGGAACATAAGAATAAAACCAGATCTCCCATTTGAAAAAATTCAAGCAAAGAGACAGTAGAATGACATATTCAAACTACTGAGTAAAAGAAACTTCCAACATAGAGTCCACTATCGTAAAAATTCTCAATCATATGGGAGGGAGGACTAAAAACATTCTCAGACAAGAACGAATTCACACTTCTTGAGCTACCAAAGCGAACTCTAAATTAACTAAGTAAAGATGTATTACACAATCCAAACTCATGATTCTAACAACAACCACTCGACTCAGTACAATAGCACAAAAACCTGCTCTGTCAATAATCTCCTTAAATGTCAAAGGGCTAAATTTCCCCGTGAAGAGAACTAGAATAGAGAGTTGGATCAGAAAACAAAAACCAGATATCTGTTGCTTACAAGAAAAACACCTAATAGAACAGGATAGACACAGGCTTAGAATAAAAGGATGGAAATCAATTACTCAATGCAATGGAAAACAAAAAAAAGCTGGGACAGTCATATCAAAACAAATTGCATTCAACCTCCAGAAAGTACACGGAGACCAAGAGGGTCACTACTTACTTATCAAGAGTACTTTAGACCAAGAAGTACTAACTCTGATAAATATTTATGCACTGACTGTAGAGAGCAAAATATGTAAGGCATTTGCTCACAAACCTATAGAAACATATGAAATAAAATGTAATAGTATTAGAAGATTTGAATACTCCATTATCACCACTACACAGATCCACTAGGCAGAAAATTATCGAAGACATAAGAGCCCTAAACAAGAAACTAGAGTAAATGGGCAAAAATAATTTATACAGGGCTCTCCACACCCAAAAAAGAAGAATATACATCTTTTCAAGTGCACATGAAACTTGTTCTAGAATAGACCATGCCTTAGAATATATATCTAACTTACATAAAGTCACAAACGTAAGGGTTATCAGAAGCACCCTATCAGATGATTGTGCAACAAAGATCATAATCAACTGTAAACAAAAATAACAGTGGATAAAATTCAACACCTGGATAATAAACAACATGCTGCTCAACAACAGCTGGATCAAAGAGAAAATCAAAGAATAAATAAAAATATTCCTTGAGGGGCCCGGGAGATAGCATGGAGGTAAGGCGTTTGCCTTTCATGCAAAAGGTCATCGGTTCGAATCCCGGTGCCCCATATGGTCCCCCGTGCCTGCCAGGAGCAATTTCTGAGCATGGAGCCAGGAGTAACCCCTGAGCACTGCCGGGTGTGACCCAAAAAATATATATATTCCTTGAGACAAACTGTCAAAATCTGTGGGACACACCAAAAGCAGTAATTAGGGGAAAACTCAGAGTAATACAGGCCTATGTCAGGAAAGAGGAAAGTGACAAAATCAACAGATTAAAGGAACATCTTAACTAGCTGGAAAAATAGCAACAAAGAAACCTAAACACAAATAGAAGACAAGAAATAATAAAAACCAGAGTAGAAATAAACAACATACAAACTAGGAGAACAATACAATGAATTAATGAGACCAGAACTTCGTTTTTTGAAAGAAAAATCAAGATAAACACACCACTGGCAAGACTCGCCAAAAAATGGAAAACACCCAAATAAACAGGATCACAAATAAAAAGAGAGAGATTACAACAGAACCCCAAGAAATCCAACACAACCTGATAACTTATTAAGCACAACTCTATTATTAGGTTAGAGAACCCAGAAGAAACCAACAGATTTCTGGGAAAATATCATCTTCCAAAACTGGAAAAGGAGAATGTAGAAAACCTAAACAGCCCAATCACTTGAGGAAATTGAATCAGTAATTAAGAAACTCCTGAAAAAGCAAGGTCCCCTGTTTGTGACATCAGGCTGGGAATCTCTGCGAGTCCACGCCTGCCTAGTGGGGCCAACTGCAAAGAACTGTGAGTTCTGTCTTTTCTTTATGTTTATCTTTCATCTCCTGTCCTCCGGACCTCGTGGGAGTGGGCCATATTGGCTCAAAAAAATCGCTCCCCCAGAGGTCCATGCTAGGGCAGGACCGCCCAGGAACATGCCATTACAGTGAAAACTGGCAAGATTCAAGTACTGTGCAAAAGCAAGGTCCCCTGTTTGTGACATCAGGCTGGGAATCTCTGCGAATCCACGCCTGCCTAGTGGGGCCAACTGCAAAGAACTGTGAGTTCTGTCTTTTCTTTGTGTTTATCTTTTATCTCCTGTCCTCCGGACCTCGTGGGAGTGGGCCATATTGGCTCAAAAAAAAAAAAAGCGCAGCTGCTCTGCTCACTACGCGGCCGGGCACTCTTTCTAAGGAAAGAACAACATCGCAACAAGAAAAGAAAAAAATACACTAAGGAATGTGCTGGACAACTGAAGGCCAACATTTCTCTCTGGACTCTCTTCTCTGCTGTGTGCCTAGGCCCAAGAATTGATCCTTTGAGAGGCCTCATCCAGGGAGGACTCCACTACCTTGTAGGCAAATCGACACACCCAGAAAGGGCGGAACCAGAGGAGTGTGACTGCGCACATCATTTAGGCAATGAACACTACCGCAACACGTAGAAAAACACACAATACAAGTGTGACAATAGGCAAACAACGCAGGCCAGCGTCAGACATAGAGAACAAAGATGACAATTCTGATGACCAGACAACGACCAACAAACTAATCAATCTCTCAGATAAGGACTTTAGAAAAGCAATATGGAAGATGCTGAAAGAACTCAAAGAAACCATGGATCGAGTTGAACAGAACACTAATAAGAATCAAGAAAATATGATGACAGAAATCACAAAACTCCAAACTGAAATAACATGTCAACTAACAGGCCTGAAAAACTCAGGAAATGAACTGAATGGAAAAATGGATAACCTCAACACCAGGGTAGAAGAAGCTGAGAATGGAATCGGTGCTTTGGAAGATGAGATAAATAACAACTCCATACAGTGGGAGAGATTGGAAAAAAAACTTAAAACAAATGAACAGACAATGGAAAATATAGTCAAAGAATGGGAACAGATGAAAATAGAAGTCTATGATAAGATCAACAGAAACAACCTAAGAATCATTGGAGTCCCAGAGACACAGGAAGAAAATTTCCAGGAAAAATCAATGATCATGAACATCATAAAAGAGAAACTTCCAGAGCTATAGAATATATGTGATCAAATCCTGCATGCCCGAAGAGTACCAACCAAAAAACCCCAGGAAAAATACTCCAAGACACAATCCTAGTCACACTGACGAATCCCACAGATAGAGACATAATTCTGCAAACAGCAAGATCAAAAAAGGAAATTACATTCAGGGGAGCATCCTTGAGATTTACAGCAGACCTGTCACCAGAAACACTCAAGGCCAGAAAGCAGTGGTGGGATATTGTGACAAGACTGAATGAAATGAATGCTTCACCTAGAATACTGTACCCAGCAAAACTCACTTTCCGGTTCGACGGAAAAATACATAGTTTCACAGACAAAAAACAACTCAGAAACTTTACAGACTCA
>PVKC010028838.1:0-15360 GCA_004027635.1 Crocidura indochinensis
TCTTTCTTTCTTTCTTTCTTTCTTTCTTTCTTTCTTTCTTTCTTTCTTTCTTTCTTTCTTTCTTTCTTTCTTTCTTTCTTTCTCGGCCTCACCCAGTGATGCTCAGAGGTATTCCTGGTTATGAGCTCAGAAATCACTCCTCAGTTGGAGGTCCATATGGGACGCCTGGGATCCAACCCAGGTTTGTCCTGAGTCTGCCGCATGCAAGGAAGACTCCCAACTCTGTACTATTGCTCTGGCCCCTCCATTCTAACTTCTTTTACAGAGGTACTTCAACCACTTTTATAATGGCCTTTTGCTAATCTACCTGCTATAATTATATACCTGCATATCTCACATTATTACAATTTCTGTTCCTACCCAAATCCTTAAAATCATCAAAGATATGTCTTCTTCACTCATAGATGCCCCAAATTCAGTGCATAATCTAATACATACATATAGTCTATTTCTGCTAGTAGAAAAAAGTAATGAATAGAATTTATTATTAAATTTAAAGACTGCAATATTTACTCTTGGTTTTGTAGCAGAAATAGCTAGATATCCATTAAACTTCATGTTTCTCTTTCCATAAAATAGAGGCACCTATTTTTATATAATAAAAAGTCTAGGAAATCGGGGATATATTTTACAACTCATACTTATGAAACTCTTTAGACCATTTCTAAAAGAAGGCAAATGCAGAAGTCAGTTGTGTTACTTTCAGAACAAGGTACTTAAAAACATAGATGGTTCTTCCCTATTTCTCACATTCCATCTGCCACCTGAAAGCCTAAGGTAAAGGAAGAGAAAGAAAAGCCTAGGTCAATTAATTTTCCTCCATATCATAAACCAGGAATCTCCTTATTATTCCATTTTAACTTTATAAAATGGTAAAAAAAAATTTTGTTAAGCCAATATAATTGATCATAACTCTTGCTAATATACTTATACTATAATGAATTCTGTAAAACATGTACCTGACGAAACAAAACCCAGCAGCCTGCGCTAATCTGATTTGCTCAGAGAAAATTCCAATTTTATTTTCAATGACAATCTTGGAAGTAACTAATTTAATAAAGAAACCCTCAGCACAGGATCTGGAGATAATGCTCTTGGGAATGATTGTATTAATTATAAAAATGATAAGAAATACTAGTGAGAAAATAACCCTGCTAAAGTCATCTTTGATTGTAAGACTTTTTATGACCTTGGTTAGAGGTAGAAGCAAAGCCATCTGCTATGGGTGGCAAAGAAAATAGATGAGACTGAAAAAAGATTTGAGTCCTTTAAGAAGCTCTGAGAACTCTGATTTAGTCAACCCTGAGACTAATACACTAATAAAAATTGTAATATGTTAGATCAATTTTTTGTATTGTTAAGTAAGTCACTTTGAAATTTTACTTCCTAGGCTTTTTGTTTGTTTTGGGTATGCATGCGGGGTTGTTTTTTATTTTTTTGTTTTGTTTTGTTTTTTTAACAAACAAGGCAGCTTAACAGATTCACACAGATTTATAATTTAAAGAACATATTTCATCTACAGGGCACTGCTTGCCAAGATACAAAGCCAAATTACCTCATTTTTAAAAATAGATTTGATAATTTGTATATTTGCAAAGTTTCTGTGAAAATAAATGATATGTATAAAAGCACCACGTATGCCAAGAAGAAAATTCTAATATCTCCTCAGGGGCCAAAGAGGTAGTACAAATAAATTAAATTCAAGAGAAATTGTACTGACCATATTTTATTTTGACTAAGCATAATTAGTACTACTGCCTTTTAAAAGACTTGTTTATGTCAAACAAAGCAGTGCAAAGACGAAATTCTGCTTATTAAGCAACTGTTTTTAACTACAGTTATTTTATGAACTATTGCCATTTATTCCAGCATTTTCCAATTCTGTGTAATTTGTCCTCTACTCAGGACCTTCCAAGGGGAGCATTGATGAAAAATTGCATAAGTGGAGCATTACAACATGAGTATTGTGAGTCAACCAACCTGTAAGATAAGGAACTACAGGAAGAAAAAGAAATCAGAAATGGGACCAGAGTGATGGTACAGCAGTAGGGCAGTTGCCTTGCATGTGGCCGACCCAGGGGGAACTGCAGTTCGATCACCTGGCATCCCATATGGTCCCCCAAGCCAGGAATAATTTCTGAGCTCATTGCCAGGAGTAACCCCTGAGTGTCACCGGGTGTGGCCCAAAATTTAAAAAAAGAAAAGACATCAGAAAGGGGTCCTGGTGTGGAAAAGGCTAAGAAACACAGCTCTAGTCTATCTTCTCTCTCTCTCTCTCTCTCTCTCTCTCTCTCTCTCTCTCTCACTCTCTTTCTTCCTTTCTTTCTTCTTTCTTTTCCTTCCTTCCTTCCTTCCTTCCTTCTTTCTTTCTTTCTTTCTTTCTTTCTTTCTTTCTTTCTTTCTTTCTTTCTTTCTTTCTTTCTTTCTTTCTTTGCTTCTTTATTCTTTCTTAAATGTTCCAAACCCCCTTATATCATGGGTCTTATTATTCAGATACTATTTTAAATAGAAAGAAAATTCACAGTAAATAGTTTAAATTATAGGAGTCTGTAAATAACCCATGATTAACTGGTATTTCCCCCTTACATTTATAAATGGTTTTGGTCCTTTCCCCTTGTATCTGGTCAGGATTGTTTGTTATAATCCATCAAGTATAGCAATAGTAATCTATTGTGATTTCTGTAGTTTTCTAACCACCAATAAAGAGGGAGGGCAGATTTTTGTCTCAAGTCATTTAATGAAAATCTGAGCTGAAAGGGCATAAATATATTTACTAATTAAATTTATCAAATTTTCTCATTTTATTTTTAGAAATAATTTTAAAACTAAAAGTTACTTATCAAAACAAGTATCATATTCAAATAATTAAATAAATAGTATTTAGGAGGTTCAATAGCCTATCTCAGATAAGGAAATTTTATGTATACTATATGTAATAGTAGATTTCTACTCAGAAAACAAACATTTTTATGGAGGAGGGCCTCCTTCATTCAGAGACTAGTTCCAGCACATTGCTTAAGGGCTGTTCCTGAATGTGTTTGGGGGATATGCAAAACTGGAGATTAAATCTTGGCCCTCAATAAGCAAAATATATTAAACTTCTTAGCTATCTTTTTGACAGTAAAACAAAACTTTTGAAAATCTGGGCTTGTTTGTAAAATTATAATTATCTTATTCCATTTTTAAAATGTTTTATTTAAGTAGCTGGTATAATAAATAAAGAATATCCCTTTCCAGAGTCTGAGACAATGACTGAAGTGCTAGGGTATATGTCACATATTAGAGTTCTTAGGTTGTATCTTCACAAGATGCCCATCCAATACAAATGTCCCCAGAGGATAATAGATATTGTCTCCCTGATCCCAGGAACTGTCAAATATTTATTCCCTTCAATTACCACTAGGAATAAGAATTCCACGAGAGATGTACTTCAGAATCTTCTTTTGACATCTGCCTTTATGCAAATGTCTATGTGAAGTCATCCAAATGATAGTTCAAAACTGTAGAGATCAAATTTTCCTGAATTGGGGCCAGAGAGACAGCATGGAGGTAAGGCGCTTGCCTTGCATACAGAAGGACGATGGTTTGAATCCCAGCATCCCATATGGTCCCCTGAGCCTGCCAGGAGCGATTTCTGAGCATAGAGCCAGGAGTAACCCTGAGCACTGCTGGGTGTGACCCAAAAACCAAAAAAAAAATTTTTTTTTCTGAATTGAGTCACTTAAAAAGTAAACAAAACATATTCTTGTTATGACAGAGCTAAATTAGTTTTCTAATTGAATTTTTATTTTAAGCAAATATTTATCTACAGATAGAGTAATAATATTTTTCAAAAGCCTCAAAGAGTAGATCAGATTTCAAGTCTACTTTTTTTTAAATATAGTCATAGAAGAACTTCGGATGCAAGATTCTCACTAGCTATTGTGTGAATGACTCATCAAATGCATTTTTTCTCTGTGAGGACAAAACGAAAATACATTTCTCTTTCTTCTAGTATCTAGGTCACTTGTGTGACCTAGTTAGCTTATTCTAATTAAAATATTGGACTTTATTATAGCACTATTTCTCTTGACCCAAATCTGAAAACAATCCCAGAAACAGATGACTGAATCAAGAATCTATGGTATGCATACACTTGGTTATAAGAAAAGACAAAATCATACAATTTTCCACTATATGAATGGAACTGGAGAGAAACATGCTTAGAAAACTCAATTGGAAGGAGACAAATATAGAATGATGTCATTGACTTGTGGAGGATACAAAAGCATAGCAGAAATAAAAAGCCATATGCAACAAAATACAAAAACTAGTTCATAAAATTGAGCTAAGCATAGCAGGAAGATGTGGATTGATGAAAAAAAGAGGAATGTTAAGGCAACAGTTTCAGGGAAGGTATCCTGGTATAATGGAATAAGTATAGAGACTATTGGGGGCTGTGGAGTCAGACTGCTGTATTCCTCATACTTTTCATTCAAAGTACAGTGAAATTGTATATCAATTAAAATTTAAAAATAAAATGTTCAGAACATTTTTATTATTTCACTAAAATTAAATAAAAATAACAATTAACCCCCCCCCAAAGTAAGGATTATCACTTTTTGGATCAGTGTGGCATACAGATTTTAAATATTTCCAGTTTCCAGGAAATATCTGTGAGCAAAAAGCCAGGAATAAACCCAGGGTATTGCCCAGAAATCAAGAACTTTAAATATATCTTCAGCAAACCTTGCCTCCTGGTTCCATATTTCTTGTAATCTTTCTCTTTTACATAAGGATCGCCTTTGTAACATGTCTATTCAATTGAGTGTGACAATGGTAATGTGATATTCCGTGATTACACAATATGACTTCCATCTCTCTAGAAATATCTCCTTAACTTTTAGGAGGCTAATCACCCTCTTGGAAGAGAACCATATGGCAAGGAACTAATACCCCAAGCGCAACAGTCTTTAAGAAAGTAAACTCAGGGGCCCGGGAGATAGCATGGAGGTAAAGCGTTTGCCTTTCATGCAAAAGGTCATCTGTTTGAATCCCGGTGCCCCATATGGTCCCCCGTGCCTGCCAGGAGCAATTTCTGAGCACGGAGCCAGGAGTAACCCCTGAGCACTGCCGGGTGTGACCCCCCCCCCCAAAAAAAAAGAAAGAAAGTAAACTCAGCTAACTCATGTAACTATGCTGGAATAGATTCTTTACAACTGAGCCTTTACATGATACTCCAGCTCTTGCTGAAATATTGATTATAGCTTTATGACTTTGAAAGCTAGGGTCTAGTTTATTCATTGAAAGATTCCTGATTGACTGAAACAGATCGTTAATGTGTTTCTTTATGCTGCTTAACTTTGCTCAATTTGATTTGTGGAAAGAAATAATGAGGCAAAGAAAAAGAGTAGACCTATCATGTTAGGTTCCTGCTTTCTTCTCTTATCTGTTGATTGTATGATACAATGACACCAACTCAAACTTGATCTCAAGGTCATGGTGAAAACCTCAGCTATACAAGATGAAGAAATCTAACACACAAAAAGCTGAAACTCTGAAAGATGAGGTGAAGTAAAGATTTCTTCCCTTGATAATAAGAGACAACTAGGCACTTTAATAATTCAGCTACTAAAATTAGTGAATGGTTTATATAACATACATTTTCCCCTGTTTTAATAATCTTCAACTGGTAGAAAATTATGCTACTGGATATATTATTATCAAACATTAGATGTTATTAAAGCCTTATCTTTACTTAAAAGTAATTTTTCTCTGCAAAAATGGCAAAGTCATTCCCTGAAATATTTGCATATTTTCCTAATATTTTTCCCTTGCTATCCTCTCTCCCTTTCTTGCCAATTTATCTGCTTATAAAGCTTTTACTAATCCCATCCTTAACATCTCCTCTGGAGATTCTGTGCTAATTCTTGGTAGAATTCCATCTTATTGGTTTTAAGTCAAATGAGTCTTTTGAAAATGACTTTAATAGTTTTCTTATTAATACAATTTTTAAAGGGAAATTGGTAATGTATATTAACATCTAAAATGTACATATATTTATATTCCATATATTTGAGTTATAAAGAAGCAGTAAGAGATAAAAAAAATGACCAAAGGAAATAGAACCTGAGAACTAGTCTGTAAACTGAGCTTACCAAGCATTGAGGAGGATGTATGAAATGGGATCTTGGGACACAGGTGGAGAGAGGCAGACACTATGAATAGAAGGTATGGTGGTGGAAATTGTAGCCAAGAAACCCTGTCATTAATAATACAATAGCATTTTAGATAAAAAATAAAATGAATGCTTGACAAAAAAATGAGTA
The DNA here is from genome assembly GCA_004027635.1 of Crocidura indochinensis. Taxonomy (NCBI): domain Eukaryota; kingdom Metazoa; phylum Chordata; class Mammalia; order Eulipotyphla; family Soricidae; genus Crocidura; species Crocidura indochinensis. The sequence continues at coordinate 6,309 of PVKC010028838.1, forward strand.
AAATATATGTGTTTTTATCAAATTCCACTTAGATAAATTTATTATAAGGAAAAAATTAGAAATTTTTATGCAGTGGTATGTATTATGCACATATGAATATTCATTGCTACAGTTTTAAGTAGAATCAATATAAGTAATCATTAATAAAAACTAACAGGCTACAGGATATCTATATGGTTTAATCATGCACATATGAAAACATTTTAAAGATAACTAATAAAAATTAATTATATGGCTCTATACACATGTTTTTTCTGCTTACATTAAGTATATAATTTCTTTTGGGGGGGGTTGGGGGGGTCACACCTGGCAGTGCTCAGGGGTTACTTTTGGCTCCATGCTCAGAAATTGCTCCTGGCAGGCACGGGGGACCATATGGGGCACCGGGATAAGAATCGATGACCTTTTGCATGAAAGGCAAACACCCGACCTCCATACTATCTCCCAGGCCCCAAGTATATAATTTCATACTCAAAATCTTAGATATGCAAGCATATATATGTATATATAGAAATTTTGAATGACTAAATAAGTAAATAAATTTTAAAAGAAGACTGGGAATAAAAAAGAAAGATTTCATAAGCACTAGTTTTATAAAATATTCTAGAATACACTAGGTAGAAAAACAAATGGTCTTCAGTTGAATTAATTATGACTTCTGTGAAAAGTTAATTATTAAAATGAATAATTCAGAATTTTGTAGTAAAGTACAGAAAGAATACAGGCAGATAACAGGTTCTGATACAAAGAACCTATAAATGCTACCACATATAGCACAAAGATATTTCAGATGTGATAAAGGATCTCAAAGGAGCAGTTTATACTAGATTATCCAAATGAACCCTAAAATGCAATCATGTTTCCTTATGAGAGACAGAGGGAGATCTGATGCACACAAACCATAAAAGTGCAATGGAATCCATGAAGGCAAGATTAAAGAGATATGGGCACAAATCAAGAAATGCAAGTAGACACCAGAAGTGAGCAATAGCAAGGAACAGATTCTTCCCTTGATCCTCTTAAGACAGCATGATCCTACCATCACCTTGTTTTCACCCCAGCAATAAAGATTTCAGACTACTAAAACAAAAACTTGGAATAATTAAATATCTATTGTTTAAATTTGTGATAATTTGTTATAGCAGCATCAGGGAACAAATAGCACCTTTATTATTCATATATATTCTGTTGTAATATCATAAATGTGATGAGCAAAATGCAAATAAATGAGAGGAGGAAGTACCAAATCATAGAAAAATGTCAAGCAATGATATAGAGATAGCCTCATTCATTAAAAATTACATTTGTGCCCAGAAAAAAATGGCTTAATGTATGCATTATCAGTTTAAGGCTGCTGCTTTTGATCCTAGGCACCAACAGTATGAAAAAAATTATCTGTAATTATACATAGATATTCATAGATATTATAAAGGGATTGTTTCTAAAATGATAATGTTTAAGATCTGAAAGCAAAGGGATATAAGATGATTTTCAATTTATAACATAATTTTTCAGTGAACACTATTTGTATAATCATGAAAACGTATCAAAGTAACAAGAAAATGTCCTGACATAACTTTCCTGAAGATCGATGCAACAAGATAGCCTATGCAAATGGTATTCATAAACTGCAGAGATAACAAATTTTGTCAAGACTTAGTTTTCGTGCTCCCTCTTGAATCGCAGCCTTGGAACTTTCATAAAAATGACACTTCATTGTAGTGAGATCAGAAAACTTGTGTACTTTTTCTTGATTAACTCCTTCAGAACCTGTTGTTTTTGGTCTTTGAAAAATCCAGTTACCCTGTATTCATCATGCTATGGCTCTTAATATGAGAATCCACATAAAAAGTGAGCACATAAACACATAGAAAAAAGATCCAAGTCAGTGGTGAGCAGGAAAAAAGAAAAAGCTCTCTCAAGGGGAAATATAAAACCTTGATTCATAGCATTCATTTGCATAATGAAACATTCCTATCATGATATAATTTCAAACAGCCAAAAATTTAAAACTGGGCTTGAAATGTTTCTGAATATATTTAAATGATCTCATTGTTAGTTTACATAGACTATCATATACCACTGTTTAACTTCCAACTGTTGGACTTTGAGAAGTGAGTCCAAAAGTGATATGTCCTAGCTAAGGTCCGATTGTGATAACATGGGATATTTTACACTAGAACTTTCTAATTTATCCCCTCATGCATTCTGGACCTACAAAAAATATATAATGAAATAAATCAAGGGTCTTCAATTTTTTTGTTTGTTTTTGGGCCACACCTGGTGACGCTCAGGGGTTACTCCTGGCTATGCGCTCAGAAGTCGCTCCTGGCTTGGGGGACCATATGGGAACCGGGGGATCGAACCATGGTCCGTCCTAGGTGAGCGCAGGCAAGGAAGGCACCTTACCTCCAGCGCCACCGCCTGGCCCCTGGGTCTTCAAGTTTTTTAAATGGAGCGGGGGATCAGCTCACTGTCCCTCGGACCATTGGAAGGCCAGACTATAGTCTGGTTTAAAATAGTTTAAAATAGTTTGAAACAAATTTCTATGACACTGTACATCTTATTTTGAAGTAAAACAATAAAATGGGGCCAAATACAATATTTAAAATGAAAAGCAACTTACTAGTATTTCAATGGGAAGTATGAGCCTATTCTTGGTGAGCCATAGTTTGAGAATTCCTGTCTGATACTAAGAGGAGGAGTCAAGAGTCAGATAGAAGGAGGGGAGTAAGAGAGTGTGGTATACATCCCACATATGTAGACTCTGAGCCTGGGACAAGTCAACAGTTAAGCATGAAAGGAAGAAGTCGCAAAAAGAACCCAACAAGCTTCATGTGGTCCGTGGGCCATAGTTTAAGGACCCTGGCAAAAAATCTTTATAGATGCTCTTAGTCAATGAGTTTTGGAATGATAAATAACAACAATAACTCAACTCAACCAGTCTTCCAGTAAAGTAAAGAGTTAGAGTATCCCACAATGGCAATGAACTTGGAGCCCTATTGATCATTCATGTGTAAGCCAGTAGGACTGAGAATGACATGTTAAGGGAAATATTGATCCTAATGGGAAAACTACTTCAATGGATCTCTATAGGTGTTGTAAAAGCATTTTATTCAGGTATACATCTTGTATCCATTTTTTAGTAGTACATCAAATGGTTTGTTTGATGGGTGAAAACTCACCTTTCAACTTCTAAATACTGTGTTCCTCATTATCTTTTTATATAGTTTTTTGATAATTCTATTCTTGGGGAAAAAATGCTATTTCTCTAGGAAACTACTTTTAGTAACTTACAGCTCTTATTTCACTGAAATATATCTGAACACTCCCAATTCAGATATCTAAGGCTATTTTTGATAGTTGCCAGGAAGGTCAAGAGCAATTTGTAGATCATTCTCTTGTCCTCTAAAATTCCCCAATAAATGTCCATTTCAAGATGATATAAAAATAGATTCTTTTGTGCTCTATCCATTATTATTATAATAGTTACCAACATGAAATCCTGGGCCAAAATATTTTCATCTGATTCCTGGCTCTTTCATGTTCTGATTGTAACTTTTATAATTTGATAATCTCTTTGCATCTTGGTTTTCCACCTATCATAAAAAAATTTAAAATAGTACTTTCCTATGAGATATTCATTTGTATTAAATAGATTACATATACAAAGTCCTTATATCAATGTCTACCAAAATTGGGGCTCTATAAGTATTAGATATTAGCTTCCAAAGCACCTGTAAAACTATAAATAAAAATGGCCCGAGCAACTTGATCATTTGGGAGGGCAAGATTCCCTTCAAACAAGGTATTAATATATGGCTTCAGACTAACAACACATATCATGTAACAAAGTTCATTTCCAGAAATATGTGACCACCTCATCTAACTTTGAAACCTGCCCAAGGATTATAATGTTCTCCCACCATCTGCCACTTCCACGGATTATGACTTTGTAAGGTACTGGCCAGAAGGTAAATCTGAAGTCTGGGAGACACAATCCACGAAATCATTCACATTAACCCTTTTGCTCCAATTAACTGAGCAGACTGATAATCTCCTCAAAGCTCTGACTATCCATTTACCAAACTGTTATTATGGGTCCAATCTCTGGATAAATCTGAGCCACTGTCATTAGCGACAGAGGTCTTACTTCTATTACTGAGGGGACATGGATAAATTAAGAGTGCATAGAAATGGAATGATTCGAAACAATATCACAAAGGGAGTGAAACAGATTAAAGAGGTTATTAGGAAATGCACACTCATGATTGACATATTTGAGGGAAGTATGCAGGGTTAAAAATATTCAAACAATTTTCTCTATCAAAATTTAGTCTTGACCTGTCCTTCTGTGAGTCTAAAGACTGCCAGATTTAAATTACTTTTCTGTCAAGTTCTGGCTACCTAATGTCTGAAAATAACCAGTACAATGTAAAATAGTCGTTATGTTACATTGCTTCCATAAACCATGAAGAGACAGGAACAGTGAGGAAAGTGTGAATTAACTTCATCAGGAGGGACCTTTAGATTGATAATGTGCTGAAGAAACCAAGAAAGGTCAAATGCCCTTTGCAAGTATGGTGAAGTCAAGCAATTTGTGCCTCAGCACATCCTCTAATGCAGAGGTTCTCATGCTTTTATTCTTGTTTGAATCACCTGAAGAGCTTTAAATTTCCTAATGTATTTCTAGCAATCCCAATATCATGGTGCAGACAACTTATATCCATGACAATTACATCAGAATAATATCTGATGATGGGTCCCAGGCGTCAGTCTTTTCAAATATGTTGGATTTATATAGATAATGACTAATACCTGTGTGCCTAGTGCAATTTATGCACTTCTTTTCCTTTATTCCTGAAAATTTTCTATAAGGAACTCAATATTCCCAGTTGCACTAAAAGAAGAAATTTGAGTCTTAGAATAGATAAATTGCCCAAGTTTATTTAAAACACTGCTAAGCCAAGACATTGAACACAGTTTATACACTTCTCAGCTCAATGATTTTTCTTGTGTGCTAGATTCGTTATTCCTTATAGAGAAACAAAAAGTATTTTTGAAATTCACTTATAAATTACACATCTATGCAGCAGTTAATTTGATCAATTGTTTAAGCATAGTTGCTTTATCACTGATGACAACACAAGCACCTGTCTATGTTATTAATAATTTCCCCCCAATGCAAAGGATTGTTTTATAAGAGTGGCCCTATGGCTAACTTACATCCACTTGGAGAATGAAAGATGCATAAACAGTCATTCTGCATACAACACCCGATCCACATTCTTACTTCCTCCATGCAACAGGCAAAGCCAATTTAGTCCACATCTGATGCCTCATTTGGATTTCTTTTGGAAGGCATAAATGATGACGTTAGTACCAACTGTTTTGAGCAGCTGCAGAAAATCATTAACCCAAATTGCTCGTTACACCTTTATAGACACCAAGCAAGTCTGCCTGCTAAACACAGATATAAATATAATGGGTAATAATGGTGATGGAACATGATAAAAAGAAGCAAAGCATAAAGGGTGGAAAAAATAGCTGCAGAAAGAAATATTCCCCATTGCATATTGCCTTGTGTCTGTAAAGGATACACAGCTTCAATTTAAAAAATAGATTCTCAAAAAAACTGTCCCACCATAACAATCAGACACATGTTTTTTTTATACTGTCTGCATTATAATAAACAACAAAAGTGGGGTGATCTCACCTTAGGCAACAGAAAAGATTAAAGAGAAACTTTTTTTAAGAAGGATAAGAAAGATTCTGAGAAACTTGAAAAGGCTGTTTATATGGCTGGAAAGTTATCACCAATATACAGACACCAGTCAGGGTGCAGGGTCCAGCTAGTACTGCCTTTCCAAAGAAAGACCTTGAATGCAAAATTTGCTGGCAGAATGCAATATGGTCTAGGCTAGCCTTCCCTCTCTGGAGCTCCTCTGAGTGGCAGCTTGAATTGCCCTGCCAAATCCCTCTGCTTTGCTCTTTCTAAAAAAAGAACGAGGGGAAAGATGTGGCAAGTCAGAGCAACAATCCACACCTCAGCAGATTGCTCTGCACACTGCAAATGTTAATATTTTTTAATGTCAATGTGGAGGCTCCTGTTTGAAATTCAATGGGGAACTAAAATTAATGTAAGCCTGCTTAGTAATGTCAGACAAATGTTCATCATATTCAAGAGAGTGTTTGTGTAACTTGAAAATGATGGCAATAGAAAGTGAAGAGCTTATGCTGATCATCATAGCAAAGTTCTTTAAGAAATAAAAGTATCTGAAGCTATTTGTGGAAAAAATGTAACTTGTGAAAGAAATTGTGAAAAGAACAGGTTGCTTCTTTCTGTAAGAGTTGACATTTCCTGAAAAAAAAAGTAAAATATGTATGCAAAGGGGGCCAAGGGATGGCTATATGATAAACTGCCTGCCTTGCAAGCCTGAGTCTGTAAGTTTGATCCCCAGGGTCACCAGATGCATTAATCAGGATCCTAGCAGCTCTGTTGTCTTGTCTGGAAACTAAAGTTCTATATATAAATAGTAAGTCAAAATGCATGCAAGGATCTGATGTTGTACTGGCCTGGCTAATACTTAAGGAAATACATTTTTTTGAAATAAAAAAAAACTCAGTTCTCTATTATATTCCTTTCAGCACATCTCTTAAAATGTGATTTTGCATCTCTTCCTGTCAAGAGGTAGGTCTGCTTTTATCCACCTTTTAAATTAGACTGGCTCTATGCCATGCTTTAGCAAAAAAGCAGCAATAGAATTGAGCATATGCCAATTTCAAACCTAGGTCTCAAGAAATCCAGTGCATTTTCACAGCCTCTCTTGGAATCTTTCCATAGCATCAGAAAAGGCTTCAGTTGCCTGCTGTATGACACTAAATATGGCTGTCATTCCCACCCAAGCTAGTCAGAGACTACAGGCTTTGGACAGAGGTCTTTGGATATCAGTAAAGTTCAACCTGAACCAGCAATTGTCCCAATGTTCCAAAGACTTTGAGAAATAGCAAACAGTGTTTAAAACACAAAGGTTTAGAGTGTTTTGCTTCACAATAATGACTAAGTCAGTGTCTTTAAAACGTTTAAAATGCTCAGCCTTAGGTATACTTTAAAAAAAATACTGGACTTCTGGAGTACAGGAATAAAAATGTACTTCTCTGACTAATTCTGGAGTCATTTATTTCCAATCGCCAATGTTTACAACTGGGAACGAGACACAAATGTCTATAAACCATATATCTAACATTAATCCACATCCTTTCCAAGCATCTGCTCTGTTTTCTCCCTTACCCAGTAAAAAGTTAAAATCTAATTTATGAAGTGGCTCTTCTTGCAATCCAACTGAGACCTGGACAGGACTTAATCTAAAATGAGTTCCCATTTGGCATTTCAAAAACTATAATTTGAAGTTATTAGTCATTCATGTCAGAGCTGGATATCACCTTAACCATGATCTTGTGAAATGGGTACAATTGAATTTATAAGTTTCTTTGATATTTTAAATAGCTTTATTTTAATCAAGAACTCTTAGGAGACAGGGAAACAAGGTCAGCAAAAAGATAAAAAAAGAATATTAACAAAAATACAGCTTATTTAGCTATTGTGACAGCAATTTCTCTTTTCTTTATTTCTTTATTATTTTAAGAGAGGTCAGACTCTGGAGTATGGCATACAGAATATTTTCGCTACTTTCAAAAGCCTCTGTCTGAGACTGCAGAGAATACAGAAATTAAGATGCTTGCTTTGCACACAGCCAACCTAGTTCAATCCTTCCAGGAGTGCTGGAGGGAAGGCATAGAAGGCATTGAGCCACCTGCTATGTTCAGCCTGGGAACACAATGCTACATACATGGTCAGGGTTCATCAGGTTAAACCAAAACACAATACAAAAATGTCCTCTGCACACCTATGTTCCTCACAGCTCTGTTTACAGTAGACAGAATCTGGAAACAATTCATATGCCCAACAACAGATGAGTAGTAAAGAAACTGTGGTGCATATACACAATTGATTATTATGCGGCCATCAGGAAGATGAAGTCATGAAATTTTCCTATACATTGATGGACATGGAATTAACTACACTGAATGAAATAAGTCAGAGGGAGAAAGATAGACACGGAATCGTCTCACTCATCTTTGGGATTTAAGAAAAATAAAAGACAGTATGGTAATAAGACCCAGAGACAATAGAGATGAGGGCCAGAAGGACTAGTCCATGATATGAAGCTCACCACAAAGAGTGGTGAGTGCAATTAGACTATCAGCTATCATGGCAATAGTAGTGAATGAGAGAAATAGGATGCTTGTCTTGAAGACAGGTTGTGGGTATGGAAAGAGGAAGATGAGGAATATTGGTGAAGAAGGCTTACTTTTTATGACTGAAACCCAACTACAAACATGTTTGTAGTCATGGTGCTTAAATAAATAAATTACTTTTTTAAAAAAGTTGAGCTGATATTTGGAGAGAGATGATGGGAGGGTGGAGATATATATAGTGCCAGGACTCAAACACTGTTTTCTACATGCTGAGGATATTTTCTATCACCTCAGTCATAAACTCTACCCCTTAGTTATTTTATCTTTGAAATTAAATTTTGCTGGTTTGTTAAAACGTCTTGAAAGCAATTGTAAGTATTCTTACATTACATCTTTTTAAAAAAAAAGAAAGAAAGAAATTGTGTGTAGATGGGATGCCATTGGTATAGCTACAAGTGTTCAGGGTTTATTTTCCTGGCTTTGTGCTCAAGGATCACTAGTAGCAGGGCTTAAGGAAAATATATAATAACAGAAATAGAATCTATGTGGGCTATGTTCAAAGCAAGCAACCAATTAATTGTACTGTCTCTTAAGGGTAAACTATAAACTCTTTTTGACTGAGAGTTAAATGACTAGAAATATAAAAATTATTTTCCTAGGAAAATTCAACCCTTTTTTTTTTAGGAATACTATTTTTTTAATTTTTTATTTAATTTTTTTCTGTTCCAGGGATTCTTCTTTTTTTTCTTTTTTTTTATATTTTTTATTCTTTGGAACACCCCCTTCACCAGTG
>PVKC010028839.1:0-15294 GCA_004027635.1 Crocidura indochinensis
GCAGGCACCGTACCTCCAGCGCCACCACCCGGCCCCCAAAGTCAACATTTTTAAAGTGAAAAATTTAGGACCCAAAGTGATAGTTCAGGAAGTAGTATACCTGGCTTGCATCTAGCTGAACTGGATTTTTCCCCTGTACTCTTTATGGTCCCTTGAGTTTTTCAGGAATGATTCCAATAGCAGAGGCAGAAGTACTAAGCACAGCTGAATATGGCCCCCAAAGCTAACAACAAGAAGAAGAATTAGAAATTTAATAGAACATTTGTGATAAACTCACAGTAGAGCACAAAGAATGAAGATATTTCTACTAATTATTGATGCACAATTTAATTAATCAATTAAAGTTAAATAAATTTTGAGAATTTAGATGTTTTTAAACTTCTAGTCATTTTGTTTCAATTTCATACATACATGTGCAGGTATTTACATGCTATTTAGCATATTTTAATTTTTGTATGAATGCAATTATGCAAGAGGTTGACAATAAATTAGTACCATGAAATATATAATATAATAAAATATATGTATAATATGTAATAAGTAAAATAGTTCAGGTTTTATTGATATTTATTATAGATTATCTCTTGCAAAATATAGTAAAGTTTATCACAGAATCAGATTCAGACAACTGCCTATAACAGTAAATAAAAGACAGGAATGTTTTTCTATTGATTTATTTAATGTAGTCATAGAGGAGAAAGCTTAACTCTCATCTTTCTATAGTTTGCTGTTTAAAATAATAAAAATAGCCAAATTTCAATTTTATTTTACTAGTTCATTTTCCATAATGATATTCCTCTAGATTCAATTTAAAGATTATGAAACAAAATACTTTCTAAACTTAGAAATTGCCCAAATTCTAGAATAAGTATCCTAACTTGACAACTTCATCATATCAACATTAGTCTCAAAGGAGATAGTCAGTAGGCAAAATCATTAACAAGCAGTGATAATTGCATAGGCACCATGGGGAAGAGCACAGGGTGGGATGACAAAAATAACAGGACTCTTAAGTCAACTTGAGAAAGCAGCCTTATCAGTCTGTTCTTATATCTAGTGTTGGTTCCTAAAATTGGCCTTTTTTCAGGAAAAAAAATTGTTTTTGCTCAGTGACTCAGCACATTAGCTCCCACCCTTGGACTAGAAATCTAGCTTCTTTAAGAGAACAGACAGAAAGAGCCCCAACCTGTATCTTTTCTACTTCTCCCAATGTGCCTTATCACCCACTCTGGTAAACACTGGTCTAAAACAGCATTCATGATATATCACTAGTTCGGTTATTGAAAAGAAACATGTGAAATCTAGACTAGCACAGTGAACAAATTCATAAACAGATATACTAATCTGTAGGCCGTTACTCAGTAGTTAATGACAACTGAAACCTTAGTGTGAAAGGAGATGGATGAAAGAAGGAAGTATTTATGAAGTGTCTTACCAGAACCAAAATAAGTCACAGAGGAAAACGATATATTTTTTGAAAAGGAGTAAGATAGCTACATGCAGGCACATCCATGGTAGTATGAAGACAGAATTGGAGGAAAGTGATTAACCTCATATTCAAAGAAACATGGATATAGGAAAATAAGAAATGTCAAGTGATTTGCAAAGATTTTGGTAATGTTGAGAGATTAGAAAAGATGACCAAATATAAATCAGAAACAATTGCAATATAGATAAATTAGCTTTAAAAGAGTGATTAGAAATCAATGAGTGCTTAACTCAAGTTAACATCACATAAGAATCATGTCATTGCTACTCTTGGTTTAGTAATGCAATAGTAATTATAGATTTTGGTTATGAAGATGAAATGTATGTTTTTATTTAAAAAAAGGATTGTCAATTAGTGATGAGGAGCATTCGGATTTCTTATTTATTTAACTCAACAGTTAATGATACATAAGGAAATGAAACAGAAGAGAAGAAAAACAGACGTGGGAGGATGAGGAGCAGGAGAGGAAGGAAATTGAGAAGGGAGATTGATATGCTTGGTTTCACTGAAACAAAACTTAGAGACTGTTTAGCAATGAGATCTTCTTTGGGCTTCTCATTTTCTTTGAGCTAGTTCCTTCCAGATCTTTCTTATTCACTTCATTTTGTCTTGGAAGAAAACTAAGATGTGGCTTCATTCAGAACAAAGAACTTCGGAGTCTGCTAAATTCTAAGCCAATTCCAAATCCCCACACCCTCTTAACCGACTATGCTGAGCATATATTTCTTACTGAATATTCAGTCTAGAGAGGCTCCAGGATCCTTGAACAAGATTCTGTGCTTAATGGACTTTCTGTTAGATTTCAGGAAAGAGCTATGAGCTCTTATTGTATCAAAAATTGTTTCAAACTGTGCCTAGCATGTGATATGGAAGGATTGAAAACCATCAAGTGCCCTGTAATAATTTCCTTCTTAGGATTTCCTTTAATTTTTAAATATGTTTATCAAATAATTGACTCTCTATGATCTCTGGGATTTCGATTTAGCAATGTTTGTGCTTTGATGAACTTTGAAACGATTTAGTATGGGACTCTTACATTCACAGTGCCAATTTTGTTGGAAATGTCTCTTTTTAAGTGTTTGGGTCAACAACCTGCATTGAGCATAGCTGCATAAAATCATTAGGGAAGACGCTACCTGGGTCATTCAGTCTGGTATTCTTTTTGTAATATGATATTGTCTTCACTTTTATTATCAGAAAGATATATAAGGGTATTATTAACATTATTTTTGTCAGGCTTCTATATTAATTTTCCTTGAAATTGTACTCTTTTAGGTGAGGAATAGAATTACATTTTGCCTTGTCTCTAGAAATGCTTTTAAATTAGAAGTGATGCTTGAGCTGCATGAAGTTTCACTGCTGATGTTATATCATTGTTGTTGTTTTTAAATCTAGAAGCTTGATAAGTGCCAGTTTATCTATTTTTTTCTTGTTACAAATGCATTATCCATTGCCCAAAAGCTTTATAGTAGCTTTTATACCAAAGACAAACACTAATATATATTAAGTCAAAATGCCTACATATATATCTCGATATGTCTCCTTAGCATGAGAAACTGATAGGTAGAAATAAAGATGATGGAGGTAGGAAGATGATACCTTTTTTTTTTTCAGTTCACTTAACAAAAATTTACTTAGGCCTGTTACAAATCAGGCTTGAACAGGATAATATCTGCTCATAAATATATATGATCTTGGAGAAGGAAAAGAGAGACCCTGAGATAATGGTAAAGAGAAAGATGAGAAAGATGTATTCTGGTTGCAGATATAAATTTGGCATATATGACATGAAACACTACCATTGGCAGTAATGTAAAATTATAAATTACAGTGATAAAAATATAATATAAAATGTGCATATACACTTTGTATTTGTAGGATTAATTTCATTTTCTATCATTGAGATGAGTGATATCTAAAACCTTGGTTTTCTAAGAAAAAACATTCTTATTAAAATTCTGCTCATATAGAAGTATTTCACAAGATAAAGCCTTTTCATGATTGAACGTGTATAAAACTATTGAGTTTAAGTTGTATGACTGCATACTTTTATTTGCATATGAGTCACCTAACGAGCACCAAATTTCCAGTGGCATACCACCCCCCAATAAGATTCTTTCTTATCCCTATCATTATAGACTTCCTTCTCATTTATTTTAACTGAATTAAGAAATAAGTTTTGGGGGCCCGGATGGATAACATAGTGGCATTTGCCTTGCAAGCAGCCGTTCCAGGACCAAAAGTGGTTGGTTTGAATCCTAGTGCTTATATGGTCCCCCATGCCTGCCAGGAGCTATTTCTGAGCAGACAGCCTGAACACGACTGGGTGTGACCCAAAAACCAACAACCAAAAAAAAAAAAAAAGAAATAAGTTTTGTTGGGGTTTTCTTGTCAATTCACTTCTATGTCAATTTGTCAACTCATTGCTTTAGCTACTCATAGTAACCAAATAGACAAAAACATTTACTACTTGTTGTTAACATCCTTTTTTCACTAACCGAAATCTCTTCAAGAATGCTACCTATCTGGTTTAATTCATGCTAACAAATATGGTTTTTCAGAACCAACAAGAGTAATATCTGAGCACCACACCTCATTGTGGCTCCAAAACAAAACCAAGCATAACCCTATGGTCGATTCATAATTCATCCAATCATTTTCAAAACTATTTAATGTCTAATGGCAGAGTAGTTCTTTGAGTATATGTACCATAGCTTCTTTATTCAGTCATCTGTTGATGACCATTTAGTTTAATTCCATGTTTTTTGTCTTTTGTCAATAGTATAGAAATGAATAGAGGGGCTTAATTATACTTTTGAATTGCAGGTTTTTCATAGATTTTGGATAAATATTTAGGAACGGTTTTGCTGAGTTTTGGGATTTACTTCTTAAATATGCTAGTTGGACTGAACCCTTGGAAAAAGGTAAAGAATCATTGTGCCAAATGAGTTTCAGGTTTTAGGAAATGTATTTATATTCAATGCCATGTTTTATTGTGGCATTTGTTTTGATAGTCTTTATGAAAACATCTGCTATAATCCTTCCTGCAAGTATTTATGTGAAGTTATTAGTGTCAACAGTTGTTGTTCAGGACTCAAGTGCAAATGGGAAAGTTTTGGTGATTTCAGTGAGCTGGCTCATCTGTTATATTGCATATGAATTATATACTGGCCTTTTTCTAACACTACAGCTTTCTATTTTAACTAAAAGGAGATTATCACCTCTAATAAAGCCTAGAATATAATGAAACAGATATGGTTGTCACAAAGGTCATACTTTGGGACCGGGAGGTGGCATTGGAGGTAAGGTGCCTGCCTTTTCTGCGCTAACCTAGGATGAACCACGGTTTGATCCCCCGGTTCCCCATATGGTCCCCCGTGCCTGCCAGGAGTGACTTCTGAGCTAATAGCCAGGAGTAACCCCTGAGTGTCACCGGGTGTGGCCCAAAAACAAAGGTCATACTTTATCTCTGTATATTAAGTTCTCTATAGAGTATCTGTGAAGATATATGATAATACATGTATACGACTAAAGTAACCCATAGTCAGTTCTCATGATTAAAATAAGAAATAGCCACTTAAAACCAAGCATAGAAGCATATATTTTTATGTTGCATAAGTGTCCTCTCTGTACAAATATCAACTTGTTACTGGTTGTGGTTGTAGCAGTAATGGAGATAGCAATTTAAAACTGTAATAGTAAGATGCTCATAGTAAACTCTTACCTGTTCATAAATACTGAAAGGCTGGTTGCTTTTCAAGTATCTTAAAAAATAAAACCATAAGCAACAATAATAACAAAAACATGAAAACAGCAACGAGGAAAGCACTAACCAATGTTTAATGAGTGATATATAGAGATTTACATGGGCTTCCTCTTCAAATGCTCCTAAAATTCTTACCTGTTCATCTCAAATACCAAAACTGCACTACTTACCATTTAGTACCCTACCAACTCATTCTAACATCCCTTCTCACAAATGATACCACCCAGGAGATTTTTTTTCCTAAGAGAGCTATAAAGATTCTTTAGGTTGTTTGCATTTCAAAAGAAATTCACTTAAATCATGGATCTTTTGTCTAACCTTATGTCATCCCCTTTTCTTTCAGTTGCAAGCAATTTGTCTATTCTTTCGGAAACTTTTGTTATTCATCATGTTAGCTAAATTTCCGAGGCACTGCAGGACATTACTTTCATTTTGCCCTTAGCAATAAATTTATATTTGAATTTGTTAGACCAACTGAACTGGAAAACTTCCGTAATTAAATTACTGAAGTCACTTGGGGCATGTTCCATTATATTTTGTTTTCAAGGCCCAGGAGAAGGAAACAAATTTGGAGCATTCTTATGAGCTGATTGAGCTTTAAGTATTTTTTTTAAAGGCAAGTCCAAAATAATAAGAGTTGGAATGCAAATGACAGTAATTTTCCTAAAACATCTAAGAAAACTGATAAGAATAATTTGTTCTTCATAGTAATATAGTTTTCTAGAAGTTGATGGTCACTTTCCTTGGGCATGGGCATCAGACATTCTAAGGAAAGAGCTCGCCAATCTGTCTGATGTCTTATAAAGAAGTCACACAAAATTAATTTACTGCCTAAAAATGAATGTATTTTTAAGTCCAAAAAAAAGCATTCAAACTGTTCATTTTTTGCTTTAATAAACTCATGTTAGGCGACTCAAGTATTTGAAAAAATGTATTTCCCCCTTTCCATATGTCAATAAACCACACATTCAAAAGCATGCTGATTTGGGGAACTTGTAGTTAGCCAAAAAAAAAAAAAAAGGTAAAATACATTTTACAAATGTAAATGTTTAATTTATTTTCTTTCCTCTTTTACTTCATATTATTCAAGATATAATACATAACAACTCGATAAGCATATTGTATATACCTGGGTATGTAATTTATAACAGCAGAATATTGAAATCTTCAATGAGTTATTTTTCTCAGTGTATGTTTTAGATTTCATCTCATATATTTCCTATTGGAAATAACTGAGAAATAACCCATAGTTATTTCTTCTCTATAGTCTGCGAATTTAGAGTCTATACATCTCCAGCTCTATATTTCAACTAAATTGTACCATTGAGCAAATTGTACCACTGGGTCAAAGTGTTGTGTATGTTTATGTTCATGAAATACACGATCATTTTTTATTATAGAAACCATGCCTGCTTTGTTGATTTCCATTTCTCAAAATCAGTACTCAAGATGTCTTTCACTGGCTCCTTTTAAACAGTTCATCTTACTAAGAAGTATCCATTTCATAGGAGAATGAATATGTTGTCAAAATCAACGGGTTAAGATCTTCCCACTCCATATACCCGAGTCTCAGCCTTATCTGTCCTATATCCTCTTCTATTTCATCATTTCTTAATGTTTTCTGAATAGTCAAATTCATGCCATAATTTGACACAATATTCTGCCTAACTTAAGCATTAAAATGTAGTCTCATAGAAATACATTAAGCCAATGAATATAAAGAACACTCTGTAGATGATATAGAAAACTTGATACAACTGAGTCCTCTTTGTTTTCTGTGTTCACTGAATGTAAAAACAGACATTCTTTGCATATATTTGCCATAATGTACATGATACATAGAGAGTTGTATCAATTACTAATGATGAAATTGTCATTAAATAGCTTATTTTTATACACAAAGCAATAAGATTAAGATGATAAACTGTAAAAAAGCAAATAGCTGTTGATAGTCTTAATTTTTAAAAATATATGTCATTTATTGTGTCCTCATATAGTCCAATTTAAGTGTAATAAAATCATTTCTAAATTATGTTTTATTGTAGATATTGTAGACTAATAGACTCATTAAAGAGAAAAGCCAGTACTTAGTTAGACTCAAGAAAATAAAAAGCATAAGCAGATTTTTTTTGTTTCTGTCTAGTTCTGTTTGAAAGAAGCAATATAAAAGAGCGGTATTAATAAATGGATAATTAGATTCCTTTTTTATTTTTTACTAAGAAGCTGTATCTTTTCAGCAAAAGTATCTGAATTTCTTGAACACAAAATTGTTGAAACCTATGGCAGTTATTAAAATTACTGCATATTTCTACATTTTATTCAATTATACATCTTCATTATTCCACAGTCTTTGGGAGGCTTAAATTATATATAGATTTTTATTTACTGTTTCATATAGTTTCTAGCAATATTGTAAGGTAAAATCTGCTTTGCAAAAACTAATGTGCAACTTAGCTACTAAAAAAACCAATTTATGGGGGGGCCGGGCGGTGGCGCTGGAGGTAAGGTGCCTGTGCTAACCTAGGATGGACCGCGGTTCGATCCCCCAGTTCCCCATATGGTCCCCCGTGCCTGCCAGGAGCGACTTCTGAGCGAATAGCCAGGAGTAACCGCTGAGCATCACTGGGTGTGGCCCAAAAACCAAAAAAAAAAAAAAACAATTTATGATACTATGAAATTTCTGGTGTAGTTAAGTCACAGGTACATTAGAATTGCTGAGAAGGGCTAGTTATTCCTTTAAGGGTAAATGAGAGGTTTGGTATGAGAAAGGAAATATGCTCTGGAGAGAGATAATCATCATTGGTTGCACAATATATCTTAATGGACTTGATTAATGGAACTGTACAATTAATATTTTTAATTTGATGCGAATTTTAAAAATTTAATGCAAAAATTTGATTTTATTGTGTGGTTTATTTCACTATGATTAAAATATTAATTTCAGTTCTTGTGTCTTTTCCTACTATTTTATAGAATAGCTTTAATTGCTATAAATGTAAATTCATCATTTATAGGTCATAATCTCACTGCTTGAAATATAAAACAATATTTTCATTTTTTCAACATATTGATTTGTAGTTGTAAGTTCATTATTTTTCAGGATATGTGGATGGTGTGGGCCACACCCAATAATGCTTCAAGATAATTCATGTGAATTATCTCCTTGTGCAGGGGACCACTAAGATCACTGCCATGCAGAGCTAGCCTAATATATCCCTGTCCATTACTTTTTGTTAAACATTAAACCTATTATGGTTTGAGCTATAAACACCGTGTTTTTAATGACTTATTTAAGTATAACTTATATATGTGTTTTTGTTTTCTTTTGTTTGGGGGCCACACCTGGTAGCGCTCAAGGGTTTCTGTGCTCAGAAATCTCTCATGGTAGACTCAGGAAACCCTATGGAATGCTGATTGAACTTAGGTCCGTCCTGGATCAGCAGCATGCAAGGCAAATGCCCAAACGCTTTGTTATTGCTTCAATCTCCTATAGTTCTTTTTTCTTAAGATTAGTATAACTAAGTCTCATCTATTCAATATTCTCTTATTAAAGTTTAAGTTTAATTTTTAATTTTTACTTATTTATTTTTTGTTCGCATTTTGAATTATATCTAATCATGTTTAGTGCATTTTCCTGACTCTGTGCTCACGAATCACGACTATCATCCCGTATTCAGTTCAAGGGACTGAATCCGTGTCACCCACATTAAAGACAAGTGCGTCCCAAACGTACTACCTCTCTGACCTTATTTTCTACTATGAACAACAATTTGGGTGGGGATTTTGGGAGAATGAGTTTTGGGCTACACCCAGCAGTACTCAGGGGTTTCTCTTGTCTTTGCAATCAAGCATCACTCTTGGCAGGCTCAGGGGACCACCTGGGATATAGGGTATAGAATCTGGGTCAGCTTGCAAGACAAACACAGTGCTGTGCAATTGCTCCACCCATTGATTGTCTTTTTGTTAGACAAAGTATTACATGCACTTACTTTTTATTAATATTTTAGTGTATGCTTTTTAAATTTTTATTTAACGCATTTATATTAGGGGAGAGATCACACCTGTGGATGCTCAGAGACTGTTCGTTGCTTTGTGTTCAGGGACTACTCATAATGATACTCAGGGGATCAAAGTCAGCTTAGTTGCATACAAAACAAGGACCTTACCCTTGTACTATTACTCTTACTCCGGGACTGTCGTTAGAGATTCAGTAACTCAAGGAATAAGAACATTATGAGGAGTCTGTTATTTTGTGGGGAAGTATAGTTTTGTGACTACTACTGACTCTGTGCTCAGACTATCACTCCTGGTGGTACTGCTGAGAACAGAACTAAAGGTGGGTTCGTGCAAGACAAGAACTATTATTTATTTTTTATCATGATTGGCACGCTCAGGGGCTGCTCCTGGTGCTGCTATCAGAAATTACTCCTGGCAGACTGAGGGACAATATGAGATGCTGAGGATTGCACTTGGGTGGACTGTGTGCCAGGCAGCTGCTCTATCTGTTATGCTATTGCTCCAGCCACAAGAACTTTTTTTCTGCATTGGTTTGGGCCAAACTCAGCAATGCTTAGGGTTTACTCCTGACTCTGAGATCAAAGATCACTCCTGTATATCATATAACTCTTTGGAGTGCCAGAGACAGAACTTAGGCTAGCCCTGAGAAAATCAAGTACCCTACTCAACTGTAAGATTTCTTCAAGCCCTATATTTAAACCCTCTACTATCCCTTTGGACCCCACATCATTACTAAAATTTTAAATATGTGTCACAAATATTTCTAGGAAATCCAAAAAGCATTTACAGTCTCAATAATGTGAATTAAAAAGTATATTTTGGGGCTGAAGAGATATCACAGCAGTGGGGCATTTGCCTTAGATGCAGCCAACCTGGGAAGAACTTGGTTTAATTCCCAGCATCCTATATGACCCCCCACCCCAAGCCTGCCAGGAGAGATTTCTGAGAGCATAATCAGGAGTAAACCCTGAGCAACACTGAGTGTGGCCTAAAAGGCAATAAATAAATTAACAAATAGTGTTCAAAAAAGTGTATTTTACCAATGCATCTGTATGTAGAAAACTCTTTTCAATTGTATGATAAATACTTTCATAATTTGAAAATGCTTTTTATACTTTCCTTACTTTATTATTTATTTTTCAGGGAGAGGAGGGCACTCTGGGCAAGTAGGCAATACTTAGAACATATTAATAAGGTATTGAGGATCTAATATAGGTCAGCTGCATGCAAGAGGCTTACCTGCTGCACTATCTTCGTTTCCTGTAATGTTTTTGTATATTTTATAACTAACTATAAAATGAAAAATAATTTTCTGTCAGTATAGAGTAAGTTGAAGAATTAAGTAATATTTCCTCAAATCAGTTTTCTTTACAATAAATTTCTCCTCAATAGCCTGAAAATAGTTTGCTCTTAATGACATCATTTCAACATATTAAGTTAAATTTTGCTACTATGTTAGAGATTAGTATCTAGTTTTAAACTGTGACCCTGGTCTTGTGGTGGAGCTTGTAATTCTGGACAAAACCAGCTGATCAGTTTAAGTAACTGTTCTTTCAGTCATTGAGAGTTCATTTTATGAATTTTTGCATATGGGCTGTTCTAAGAAACAAGTTGTAAAATATTGTTTAAAAATCACTGGCTTAAAGTCAACGACAACAGAATCAAGAGACCCAAACTCTAACAAGCTAAATATAAAATGGACCTGTTCACTAGTAGTACAGGGGACAAGGGGTGGAAATTTGGGATGCATGTAGAGAACTGTGGTGGAGGGAGGTTAACACTGATGGTGGGAATGACCCTAATTCACTGTTACTAAGCACCTGAAATATTACTGTGAAAGACTTGTAATTCACAATGGCCTCAATAAAAAAAAAATCACTGGCTCATACCCTTTAATACCTCTCACTCTAAAGTGCAATGCTTTTCATGATACTACCTAGTATCAACATTGTTAAATGTCACTTGCATATAATTTGCACAGCGTTGTTTTAATCGTCAGTGGTATAGGTTAAGTATTTCTTGATCCTTTACTGACCTTTAGGAGACATTCCTAGGAAGCAGAGTAAAACTGAAGTGTTCTCTTAAAATATCAAAGACAAGGAAAATATGTGATCACTAATGCCATTTTTAAATTTCTGCACTTCCCATAAATCCCATACATGCACACAAAAGCCCTTTCATTGCAAATTGGTCACACTTTTTCAGAGGTGACACTACCGATATCAGTCCCCAAATGACATTAAACACACTCAAATAGTTTGTTTTAGTAAAACATAAGCTAACTTCTGTCAACCTAATTTTGTTCTTCTTGATTAATTGATTTTAAAAATTGTATCCTTAGAGTTATTATGATGAACTTAGCTGGAAGGAAATGACAAGATTTGTTCTGAAAGAAGTGACTACAAAGGCTACATTTCTTTTCTTAAATGAGTGTTTCCCCTTACAAGTTGAAACTGTAACATATTTAAATGATAAAATTTAGAATGCATATCTCTTTAAAGATAAGTTCATTTGAAATCATTAGGGGTATATATTCATATGTATTTATATTTCATAATTTTAAGAACACAATCATGTGTTAATAACAGAGAAAATAATAAAGTGAAAGATTTATTTCTTAGTGAAAGGTTAAAAAGGCAAAACAGAATAAAAAGGAGGTCTCTGCTGATTCATTGTCTTTTTCTTTCATTCATTTATTCATTCTTTTTTCTTTCTTTCTTTTTTTCTTAAATGGCCACAAGACACTTACAATTCTTTTGACTTTTCTCATGATAGAATAAAACTTTGGTGGTCTTTTGACCACCCTGTTCTCCAGCTGTCCCTTATTACCCACTCCCTTCACAAAACCAAGTCCTTTCTGCTAAACACCTCCCATTCCCATTGAGCAGCCAACTGTCCACTTGAAATAGAGCTGAAGGAGACTAATGGTAAGGACTGTCAATTCAAGGCCCCAGGTTCTCCAGGGTTTTATATTTTACAGAGGGAACATAAAAACAACTGAGTCTGTACCAATGATAACAGCTCCATTTGGAGTGGTTGTGCAGTCTCAGGCAATTCACCTTGTGAATATGTTTGTCAGATGCTTATTCAAGCACAGCTCTGGCTGCAGAAGGTTTGAATGCCACTCCTCTGTTGTGAGGTTAATCAAGGTTTTACAGGAGCTCAAAGTGGATGACTTTATCTAAGTTGTTTGAGAGAGAAGAATGTCAAATGAAAAAGTCATCCATTAGGTAGTTGTGTGTGGGAATGTTGAATGAGAGACAGGGCCAATTTAGCAGCCATTAAAAACCGTAATGCATTGAAAGTTTAGAGTCTGTTAGACTAAATGTTTATACCTTTTAAAACTCAGGCTCAGAAATAAAGAAAATAAGATCTCATACAATCCTAATTACCCTGAATCTAAGTGGGCAGATCTCCTTGAAAGGAAAATAATCACAGAGGGAAAAAAATCTCTATCAAAATACCATCTTTCGGTAACTGGTGTGAAAAAAATGTTCTAGGTTACTGGAAAAAAACATTTTTTTCTTTTTTAAAATTGTATTGAAGACAAAGATGCAAAGAGAGGACAAGGTAAAGTTACAGTGGGAAGGCAATCACTCATAGGAAAAAAAATTTAAAAACATAACCTATAGGTTAATTCTTGAGTTTCATAACCTTATATATTATGCCTACAATAAAGTAACTGAGGCGTTAAGGCTACTAAAACTTTGTTATGTTTATAAGCTTTTTAAAAAGGTTCTGTTTACTAGATGCATACTATATCATGCTGACAGGAAGAAGGCAAGATATGTTTCATCTATTTCTTCTTACGGGGTTTATTTATCTTTTAAATGTGAGCCTCAATTCAAAGTGGTTGCAGTAAATACTTAATTTTAATATTTAAACATCTTGTTTTTATCAACATTTATAAGTTAAATTTATAAGTGATTATCCCATACCTTTCCATAACAGTTATGTTGCTTGCTTTTTCAGTCTTAAGACCACTTTCTTCTTTGCCTTCGACCCAAAGAATACATATTTGCAATTCCAAGCCCAAGTCAATAAATAATATATAATTTAGTTAATAGAAATTACTTTAACAACCAATCTTTCTGAAACACATTTATCCTCTAAATTGAGGTGCACCAATAATCTAATTTATTTTATCATTATTTTTCTACTTTTCTTTAAAATATTTCAATTCTTATTAGATTAGGTGATGTGATGTCTAGTAATGGCAAATTATGTTGAGCCACTAATATTGGCTAATGCTTAAGATAAAAGGATTTTATAGAAATATATATATTTTCTTCCTTAATTAAATATATCACCATTCAACTGTATATATATATATATATATATTTTAATTATTTAATGCTCAAATTCCAAAGAGAAACATTTCCTCTAGACAAGGACACTATTAAAATCATGATTCACCAATGAATTGAAAAAAGTTACAGAAATCTCTAAAAGCACAAGTGAAATAAACAGAAATATATCAATATAAAGAGACATAGAAGAAAATTTATTTTCAAGGTGTGATCCCTGGTAGACACTACATAATGTCATTTGTGCCTAACCAAATATGATCTGAAAAATAGAGGGAACTGGATTTCTATGATGACTCAGAGAGCAGTCCACAGTAACCAAAGGACAAGAAAACCTATGTTGATTGAAATGAATATTAGTAGGTCAACTCTGCACTTGAATTCAGTACTTTGGGACTAGATTCAGAAAATTTATGGCTTAAAAATGTATTGGAGGTTGGATATAGGACAGAGTGCAAGGTACTTGCCTTGACTGAATCTTATCCACAATGGATCCTAGTCCTGCATATGTTTTCCAGCCCCTGCACACTAAACAGCACTATCATGAGTGATTGATCTTGAGTGCATAATATAAGTACTGGGAGCACAGCCAAATGTCTTTCCGCTTCCCCCTACAAAGCAACTAAAAGTTTTGGACAATTCTGATAATTAGTCACAAATTGGAACCATTGATTTATTATCTCCATAAAATCTGTATACATTTTATTCCTACCCAACTGCAAATACTATATTCAGGCCATTTCAATTCAGTAAAAAAAAAGCATACATACAAATTACTAAGAGGCTAAATTTACACATATTATTTAAATGTTTGATATCTTTATATTATCATTTGGTATCTCTTGTTTGTTAGCACAAAGTGTCAGAGGAACCAGTTTTTAGAAACTCCATGAAAACTTTAAGTAGAAGTCAACAAAATAAGTAAATCTTTAAAGATGAATATAAAAATCTTCATTGTTTGATATTTCTGTGCTCTCCAAGAAATATCATTCATAAAGGATCATAACTTCATTTTAGGATTCACCAGATTTTCCTTCTCAGGCTCTTTACAAAAACAATTGGCTTTTGTTTTTAAGTTTTTATTCTGTTTTCCTCTGGATGACTTCATACAAATTTGAAACAGGCATTCATAATCACAGCTGGACAGATGCTTTCCAATTTAATCTATTTAGACGTGATGGACCTAAATTTTTAAAACTCCAAGTGCTTTTCTTAAACCATCAGTCATTTTTATGGTTTATTTTGTTTAACAATAATGTTTTCATTTCCAGAATGTACTTTTTAATGATTTATATCCTTAGGGATTACAAACAGAGATTTTTATATATTTTATTAATTACTATAACTTCAGTGCTTAGAGACACTTCTGGAAAAAATATTAATAGATTTCTCAGCCTGCTCTTGCCTGGATATCTATGAAATGTATTTTCCCTTCTATGTATTAAAGGTTATCTATGATGCCTAAAGAACCTGAAAAGTTCAAACAATTATATTTTGTTCAGCTTAAACTATATTGATTTTTTATGTATAAGATCTAATAGAAGGGGCCGGGCGGTGGCGCTGGAGGTAAGGTGCCTGCCTTACCGCGCTAGCCTTGGACAGACCACGGTTTGATCCCCCGGTACCCCATATGGCCCCCCAGGCCAGGGGCGACTTCTGAGCGCATAGCCAGGAGTAACCCCTGAGTGTCACTGGGTGTGGCCCAAAAACCAAAA